>JAJEKB010018981.1:0-12009 GCA_022393335.1 Macrotrachela quadricornifera
TGACAATATCACGTCACTTCTACCAGCTATCGCCGTCTTATCAACCCGCTATCAAAAATCACAACAGAAAGAAAAGAATAAATAGAATAGAATAGAAACATCTAAAAGTATATCCGAGTCCAGTTGGAAGAAGGTAGTATCGACATGCCGAAACGTCACAATTAACAGTATTATATTTCAGGAAGAGATTGAATAAAAAACAATAAATTTTTTTTAAAAAATTTGTTAATATAATATTAAAATAAATATTAATGATTCTAAATTTATTTGATTTGTATTGAATGCTTCTAATTCAATAAAATGAACATTATCTTCTTGTAAAGTATAATGAATCAATTCTTATATCAAATGTTCGATTATTATATGCCAAATCAAGAAATTTACCATGTTGAATATATCCCAGGACGAGCATTACGGTTGTCGTAAACGGTCGTATACAACATCATTTGTCCTCGTATTCGCACTCTCATCCCCTTGGGGAGAAGACGGCCACTTCCTGTTATCCTCTCTCTCGTATCTCTGCCATTATTCTCAATACCAGGAATACTCACTTGTCCATTGGACATACAAATGGGCCTAAAATAAATAAAAAAAAATATTTTAATTACTAAAATACTTACTTTTCCAGTTATATGATAAAATAGACCTAACGACAGCAATACTATCGGATCCGACGTTTTTCAACAGGGGGATATCACCGGATCCTGTTATCGGAATCCGACGATTTTCGATGTCGGAATTCGTCGAATTCCACCCGTTTTCAGTTATTGGTTTCCTATCGAATCCGATTGTCGGGTAGTGTCGGATTCGATAGGATCCGATGAGGTGATTTCAATCGTGATAGTCTAAAGACAAATAAAAAAAATATAACTTTTTTATTTTATTATGATCAATAATATGACAATAAAAAGTAAAATCTATTTAAATATATAAATACTAAGTGTTCGATATATAGTTCGAAATAATGCAAAAAATATAATTTAAAATGTTTCATATTGCATTCTGGGTTCTGTTGGATTCTGTGCTGAATTCAATAGTTAACAGTATGGCCGACAAATGAATCTCAGTTTACGACTAATCTACGACTGTATACGATCATATACTACCGTTGTGCACGACAACCGTTTACCTTGAATGTATACGGTGATCGTGTTTGAACGTATGAGATCGTATCCATTGATCATATACGTTCATCGTATACGACCGGCGTTTCTAGGCGTATTTCGTCGTATACGACCGGGCGTGATTGACCTGGGTAACTAGCAGGTGGATCACAAATTGATGATAAACGACAAGAAAATTTTATTTTTATTTCTTCATCTGAATTTAACAATTTAATAAAATTAAAAAATAAAACTTATCGAATTTCAATCTTCATAAATAACTAATTTATTAAATGTTTTTGTTAAATATTTTGATTTCATTGTTAAACGTATATTATCTGAACTATTTTGAACATGATCAAATTCTCTTAAATAAATTCTTTGTTTTTGACCATCTGTTATATCTAATGGAATATCTGATATTAATGATGATTTTGATAATTCACGAATATAATCTAATGCTTTAATAATTTTGTACAAGATCAGAACCAACAGAAAATTCATCATCTATTTTTTGTGTTTCATTCATTAATGCACAATAAATTAATGATGGACTATATTCAATTTCTTCTTCTTTTAATACACTTAATAAAAGATGAACTACACAAATAAAAAGAATAAATCACTTATTTTTTCTAAAAAAAATTCGAACGTTACCAATACAACTAGCAACATTTGGTGATGCCACTAATATTCCATCCAGTAATTGTCTTTAATATAAACTAAAATTGAGAAATGCTAAAAGAAAACGTTCTTTTTTACTAACTTAAAAACAAAGATAAATAGACTTTGGGGACCATTCAAGTATTCCATTATCCAATTTAAAGAGGTAGCGGTTAAATAAAAACAACATCTGATTACGTTACACTCTAAGAAAAACGTTCTCTTGGAAACTCAAAAGGAATTATCGAGTTTGTTACTATCTGTAACTCGCTAAGAGCTTCCGAGCACAGGTTTCGGAAATCTTAAAAATATCAAAAAATAATCAAATAGAATAAGCTCAACTCAGAAACCAAAAAAGCTTTCCCAACCTTACAAACTTAGCAAAGGTTATGCATTATATGGAGGCCGAAAACGCTCACATCTAATATCCCTATCTAATATATTACCTTATCAGCGATGTCTAAATCAACAGCACGAAAACCGCATAAACACGACCTATAAAAAATAGAACAAAAGATTAAATTTTGTTCTTCAAAGTATATAAAGTCCAAAATCATACAACCATATGATGTGGCAAACCTAAAAAAATAAAAAACAATAATAATTTTTATTTTATAGAAACATAAGTTACCAAATTATATGTTCGTTTGACGCTCCAATTTAGATAAATAAAATAGAACATTACTTTTTATTTTTTTATTCCAAAACTTACCAAATTGTATACTGATTTCACACGAGGAATCTAAATAAAAAAAATAGATATTAATTTTTATTTTATGCAGAGATAACTTACCAAATTCCGTGTTGGTTTGAAACGACAAACCTAGATAAAGAAAACAAAATATTAATTTTTATTTTATGAAAATATAATTTACCAAACTATATGTTCATTTAAGACGATAAATCTAAACAAAGAAAACAGAATGTTAATTTTTATTTTGTGGGAATATAACTTATCAAATTACGTGTTCGTTTGAAACGACAAACGTATATAAAGAAAACACAATATTAATTTTTATTTTATAGAAGAATAACTTACCAGACTGTATGTTCGTTTGAGACGGAAAAGCTAAATAAAGAAAACAGAATATTAATTTTTATTTTATGGAAATATAACGTACCAAATTACGTGTTCGTCTGAAACGACAAGTGTAAATAAAGAAAGCAGAATATCTTTTTTTTAAATTATGTAAGTCAGCACTTAATAGTCTATGTGCGTGAGAAATGTAAAAACGTGTAAGAAAGTAGCAGATTCTATTTGAAAATATAGAGCTTACTATGTATTTGTTTACTTCATACTACACATCTAAATAGAGAATGTGGAATATCAGTTTTTGTTTTGAAGCATAGAACTTAACATTAATAGATGATTGAGATGAATCTTAAGAAAGCAGATTGATTTTTTTAATTTCGGAATGTGTATTAAACAAGTCCGTATCAGAATTTTATTAATACAAAGCCTGAGTTTGATATCGTTTAAAGTAGAAACCGATAATACCTCATAGTGTGTTTCGTTTTTGAAGATAAACAAAGTTTTCATACGTGGAAAATATATATTAATAAAAAATAATTGTTTTTATATGTGATGCTTCTCTAAATACTACAATGGAAATAATAGGAATAAATCCTCTCTATCAATCAAAAATGTTAATTAGTTCATAGTAAAGAAAGAATAAAAATCTTTTTTAGTATAAAGAGTGAACAAAGAAAATCTTTCATTGTGAGAACAAATATATAGAGAGAGATATTGAAAACTTTTGTTTCTTCTATTTTTTCTTTTCAATCAAGATTTGCGATGAGGTGCTCGAGTTGTTCTTCTTTTAGTTGGTGGAGTATTTTCATTATATGGGGGAGGAGGTGTTCATCAAGCAGCTGATCTACCTTTCTTTTATAGCTGATTTTTGTATAGATTGACATTGCTTATGGAGTAAATATTTGAAACGCATAGGATATTTCTTAGTAGCTATTTGGTTCATTGTCAATAGTTAAATCAACATCATATTTTTCAGGTTCTTTATCGAATGATATACAATATAAGTATGATAAAAAGTGGAAAAGAAAGAGAAAATCATAGAACGATGATTCATTGTTGATATAACGGATGCTTTAATGAATATTCTAAGATAAGATGTGAATGAGAAAAAGATTTTTATATTCGCGTCGCTAAAGTCAAACTTGTTCATTTGATTTCAAATCCTACGACTATTGTTTTTGACATTGAATAGTCTTAAAATAACTTTCTGATAAGAAAAAACCTTTTCAAACTCATACTATCAAACTTATCAGAATGTCATAGATTGTTGGATTTAACTCGTTTTTTATTAAAATTTCCTTTAGATAAAAAAGTAACACAAAATAGAAATATATCAATATTGTCATTAATCTTTTGATTAAATAGAATAAAATATAGTTGTTTTACTAGTTTTTATATTAATAAACAAATAGAGAATGTATAAGTGAACTAGAGCTTTCGACATGTCAAATGTCATCATCAGTAACAAAGCAAAGAAAAAAAAAGAAAAAGAAAATAAAACATATTATTGAATGCTTGTTTTGTTGAATTTCTGAATTTATTATTGAATATGAATTACAAATAACAATTTCATAATGTTTATTGCCTATGTAACTATAATTTGAATTTTAATATAATAATATGAATAACCATAGGTCTTTTATTTAATATATTGATTAAATAGAATAAAACATATTTGTTTTACTAGTTTTATATTAATAAAGAAATAGAGAATATATAAATGAACTAGAGCTTTCGACATGTCAAATGTCATATAAAACAACAGTCCTATGATTATTCATATTATTATATTAAAATTCAAATTATAGTTACATAGGCAATAAACATTATGAAATTGTTATTTGTAATTCATATTCAATAATAAATTCAGAAATTCAACAAAACAAGCATTCAATAATATGTTTTATTTTCTTTTTCTTTTTTTTTCTTTGCTTTGTTACTGATGATGACATTTGACATGTCGAAAGCTCTAGTTCACTTATACATTCTCTATTTGTTTATTAATATAAAAACTAGTAAAACAACTATATTTTGTTCTATTTAATCAATATATTAAATAAAAGACCTATGGTTATTCATATTGTCATTAATCTTATTTACTTTTTTGAAAACTGTCAAAACCATATTTCTTGTTGTAAACTTACATTTTTTTTCGATATGTTTAAAATTAGAAAAATCACATTTGATTATGTTGAGAACATAAGACAGTTCTAGATTGCCAGAATATATTACTATGCCAGATGGTCTATCCATAATAAAATATTCTATGTAAAATTTATAAACGTTATATGCTGTCTAAAAATCTCTCAAAATTCCGGAAAATCAAGAGTAGAAAACAATGCTCCAGTGTCCGATGTTTTCACAAATACTGTTCGCAACCATAATTGATGATATATTCGAAGACCATGTAGCGAATGAATGATATGTAAGATGCTTTTATGAAACTATTCTGCTTATTTCAAATAGAAAATTTGTGTTCGGTGACATATTAGAACATTGCACAACAAAAAAATGACTTTAATAAGTTTTGTGTTCGAAAATAAACTCATTTCAAACTATAAATTTGAAAATGTTGTTATGTTGGAAGACCGTACTACAAATAAATGATATATAAGAAGTTTCTATTCAGGTATTTCATTTACTTCAAATGATATATTTATAATTGTGAATGAATTAGAAGACCATATGACAAATCAACGATTCATAGTACGAGATTCCTGTTCAGATATTTTCCTCAATACATACTTAAGATTCAGAAATGACGGCATGATTATCAATTTGCATAGTCAGGCCCAGATCGATGATTCCTGAAGCAGTATCCCATAAATTTCCCGGCGAAACCCCTCAGGAAACTCATCGTTTCTGGTAGAAACCCCGCAGGAAAATATCAGGAATTCGATCGAGGAATCGGTTTCGGTCGGAACCGGGTCCGCTCAATGCGAATACTTCTTCCATGAAATCATCGAAATACCACGAAACTGGCCGTTTCCGTGCCGGATTGTTCAACCTGGGGGGTACTACTCATACAAAGTTTGTATTTACATTTGATTGCTCTATTAAACCAAAGGTTTCGAATCGGTGACATATTACATAAGGTACACGGAAAATAGATGGATCATAGTACGTTTCTATTAAAATATTTTACTTACTTTTAACAAAAGATTCAAAAATGGTAATGCCATTATTATCCTGCATAGTAATCAAATCTTTTTTGTTCATTAGACAGTCTCATCTATATGTACAATCTCAACTAATATTCAATTCTTCTAGTTTATTTTATTGATAATTAATGTAGTCACGACTAATACAAGTATGAATGAAAAACAAGTTATGATTAAAATTTATGAATTAAAAGTGATTAAATAAGTAGGATAAGCCACACGATTCTCATACACAATGTAGACTTTACTTCCTTTTGTATTGCCTGATACACTATTATATCTTAGACTAGACACTTTTTCATTTTTCTTTGGAGGAAGACGTAAAGAATCATTTGGCGGACAGTCATACACATCTCCAGTTAAAACTTGTGCCAAAAACACTTGTTTTTTGCCATTTGGCGTATCATATGCATAGTTACTACAAGAATATGATGCATTTTTAGCAAAATATGTTCCAACTCCCCACATTCCACGTGAACAAAATCTCATATCAAAACCACAATCACCATTATAAACTTCACTAGGTTTTGTATCACTTGTTCCATGAAAGAGTTCCATTTCAATTTGCAAATTCGGCATATTACGAAGTTCTTTTTTCATTTCTCGGCGACAAATTGCATAACGATTCCACAGTCGTAGATTTTGTATTCGTTCAATTTTTTCGATTTTGATATTTGGAATTGTTTCTTTCATTCGATTTTCAATTTTAACAAAATTTGGATCATTCATAGTGATTTGAACTAGTTTGTATTCTTCAATCTGATCACCCCATTCTTTCGGTAGGTGCAATTCAGCATCATTTTCTATTTGCGTTCTTAGAATATCTTGAGAATATAAAAGAATTTTTTGTTTTACATCTGATATTTTCGCTTTAAAACCTTTTAATACCATTGATAACTGCTGTGATGATTCTTCTGGAAAAGTAATTTCAATTTGTTGTTGAGTAGCAATTTTTGTCAATTCTTTTTTATGAACATTCAGATTTCTGTTTAGATGTATTGTGAAAGATTCAGAAATGATAGTTGATTGAATAGCTGTTTTAATTTTATGTTGTGCTTGTGCTACTGATACGTCTGTCATACCGGTGATACTCCAATATTCTTCAGTCATAACTATCTGTAATTCATATGAGTCCAATGGTTTTGGATGATAATTGACAGGTTTTGTTTGAATCGATTGCTGTGGTACCACTGCTACTGGATAACGAATAAGTCGTCGTCTGTAACCGGTATCTTCTCTCATCTGATATCCACATATGAGTTCACCATTAACTGCATTTGGCTTATCTGTCAATGTTTGCTTTAAATCAGAACGAAAATGAATGCTATAATTGACAATAGTACCACTGCTTAAATTATCGGGAGTAATTTTCACATTTGAGTGAGTAAAAGTTTTCAAATATTGTTGGAATGCAGTTTCAATTGTACGCATATCATTGTCAGTGTATAGTTTTATTTCATCATCGTTTCGCCAACACCACTTAGCTGTTAATGGAGGTAATTCATAGTCTGTAAGACCATCATTATCATTGTCTAATATTGCATTAATATGATCAATGACAACTTCACGTGCAAATGAATTACAAACTGCATCATCTAGATCCAAAAGAATCACTTTGTTCATCGTTGATTGTGGATAATCAGCAAAGAATTGTTTTATTGTACGAACGATAATGCTTGTACAATCAGCCAAAGGAAAACCATATGTTTTTGAACTGATCGCTGGTATAGCAACACTTCGATAGCCTTCCTCTTCAGCTAATTGTAAACTTTTCATGACACTCGAAAATAATAAAGGTCGTTCTTGCTGATAACCGTCGATATATTGAGGGCCAATAGCATGAATAACAGATTTGCAAGAAAGATTACCAGCTGTTGTCTTTACTGCTTTGCCAGAAGGAATAGGTAAACCATTATTTTTACCAATAATTTGTCTACATTCTTGATCTAATGCAGGACCTGCAGCATCAGCAATGGCTTTATCTACACCACCGGCATGGTATAACGAACTATTTGCTGCATTGATAATAGCATCAACATTTCTAATCTTCGTAATATCACCTTTTTCTACAACAATTGTTTGATTACGAATATTCATAACAGTAGTTATAGTTGTGCTAGTATTATCACTGGCTGTTGATAAAGAACCAGCGGTATCAATTTTATCATCTCGAATGATGGTATTTGTATCGCGTTCAATACGTTTGATATGTTCATATCTATTAGATCGCATTAAATCCGACTCGATCGATGATAATGACAATTGTTTTGTAATGATCTGTGCTTGAAAATTATTGATAATTGAATTGATATTTTGTTTGAGTTCAGTGACAATATCAGAAGGACCCTGAAGTGTTATTCCATGAGAATTTTTTGAATTAATATAAATTCTTTTTATTCCTGCTTTTTCGATTTGAGTACGAATAGATTGATCAACAAAAAGACGGATATTTCTTGGAATACGAATGAACTCGGAAATAGGAGTCATCCGAACTTTGTTGTCTTCACTCAAACCCAGTAGGGCCTCTTTAATATCTTCAGCAATCATTTTTGATCGTGCAGGAATTATGATAGTGTTTGTTTCTCGATCCAACTGTATATCAACATCCGATTTTTGTCGAAATTCATCGATAGACGGTCTTTTTTTGATTAATAATGTATTTTTTATTGCATGATACTCGTCTGTAGATGGTTTCCAAACCAAATATCCTTCGACAATATCTTGGCATTGTTCCATCACATCATCAACTGCTTCTTCATTCAGACCAACTGATAATAAAGTAATTTTTGGCGTTGTATTTCTCTTGTCCGCGGCGGTGTAAGATTTGATCCATCCTATGGCATCATAATCATCCGATTCTTTGAGTTTTTTCAGACGTGCGCATATAATTTGGGAAATACTTTTTGAAATATCCCAGCTTTGACAAGGAAAGTCTTTTTCTTGTTCGGATAAACTTTCGAGAAAATTTTCAACGCTTGATTTAGCCGTATTAACGCGTGAAGTAGAACCATTCAATTTTAAGCAATGATAACTATCATCATCTTGTTCTTCATTTGCATGTTTATGAATAATCGGCGAAAAACATGTGATCTTTATAGAATGAGTTTTTTCCAACTTTTTAATATCGGATGAACCCTTTGTTCGGAGAAAAATTAGCATTACTTTTGAGATTGGAAGTTGTACTTCAGTTTGAACATTATCATCTAACCAGACTTTCATCTTGCACATGGCATTATTAACGTGATCCTTGAATCCTCGTATCTTTACATGCCATACACCGTATTTATAATTAATAAAAATCTGTACGAAACATTTTGTTCTGAATTTAACAAGATTTTTGAGATAGTCCGCGATTTGAAAACTTTGTTCTCGAAGTGTTGTCTTATTTCGTGGAGCAGCTTTTCCTTTTTGTGATTGATTTAAAATGAATGTAATTTCATCTCGTGCTAATGCCCAGAAATGATAATGTAAAGTATAACTTCGAAATTCCTCTGTGGCTTGAGATAGTACATCTTCTGAATCATTGCATAGTGTTACCTGGATAGATTTTTGTGCGTTGTGAGGGTGATGGCGTCTATGAGGTTCACAGTTAATTGCTCTATTAGATGATGTACTCGAAATATCACTTTTAGCATCATCATCATCGTTATCGTCTTCGTCGGAATCATGAGCACGGCTTTCTCGTGAAGTATCGGTTGATGTTTGAAGAAAAGAAATTCCTATCGAATATTTTTGTAGAAATTGCTTCAAGAAAGATGGTTTGCCTTTTGTCTCTAAATATTTCTTTAATACAGCAGTGATTGTCACATTTTGCTCATGAAGTATTTCCTTTATATGAGATTTGAGAACTGCAGTTGTTGAACGCTCTCCCGATAGTTGAAGATTACCATCCTTGACTGTCACATTTATAATACCTGGTTCCTTGCGCATTACATCCACAATTTTATTACCGTAAAACTGAAGAAAATTGCACTGAGCATCACTTAATTCAATAATCTCTAGTGATTGTTTCTTCGCGATGGATGAGACAGTTTTCGGTTTAGTAACTGCTACTGAAAGCTTAGGACCCATCGGTGTTGATGTCTCGCTGTGTTTAATTGGATGCAAGTAACTACATGGCCTATCTCTACAATGATCACCATTTGGACAACGCTGAGTTCGATCGATAGGATGATCTCTATTACAATTCCATTTTCGGCATTCTTTGCCCCATGAACATTTTTCAGCCTTTATCTTCGGATGAAGGAATCTACAATTTCTATCATTGCATCGATTTCCAACAGAACATTTTTCTGTGCGACCGGATGGATGGTTTGCATCACATTCGTAATTCGTACAGTGCACTCCATCAGTACAAGCATTCCATCCTTCTGGATGTTCATAAGTGCATTCATGGTTGTAACATCGATCGCCGCTGAGACACAGTCTAGGTCTTGATTGGCCCTTGCGATCTACTGACGATGCATGAGCAAGATGGCAGTCAGATTGTGAACATGAATCATAATTTTGACACTTCATATGGCGATATTTACATTCACCATCTTTGTAACGGCACATTCCTTTATTCGCATAAGAACACAATTTACGTTCGTACTCGACATCAAAGTTCTGTCTTTGACCTTGAACAGATGACACTACAAAATTTAGAATAATCTTTTTCATATTCCCAGGTCAAGCATTACGCCGATCGTAAACGACGGTAGATGATCGCTTTCATTAATGGAAACAATCGTACACGCTATATTTACGACCGTATATGTTTCGTCGAACACTCATTCTATATGCGCCGTATTACAGTCGTTTCTAGTACTGTTGTATACCACCAAAACCTACTGCCAGACACGGCATACACTTTGTCGTGCAGTGGTCGCATTTCTATGCATCCGGTCTTATCCTACAATGCGTACTGTTGTGTGACCCAGCAGACGGCCTCATTTCAACGTATCAGAACGGACACTTCGATTTTTCAAGAGAAAGCATGCTTCGACTATCTTATCAATCGCTCTTCCTATTTTGTCACAATACAATCCTATTTCTCATAACACAAAATACTGTTTTTAAGATCTCTAGTATTTTTAGTATTAAAAATATGAAGAGGAATTCAAAAAGATGTTTTAAACTCTTTCTCTTTGAAATGCCGATTTCTCGCAACAAAATACCAAGAGAGTGAGGAAAAGGATTTAAAATACTTTGTAAAGACCTCTAGTATTTTTTGGTATTAAAAATGCGAACACAAATTCGAAAAACAGAAGAAGGCCTCTTTTCCAAATGCTTAACATTCAGGTGAGAATGACATGTGATATGAGTGAATAGTATAAGTGATGGAGTCAGGATTTTGAGCTAGAGGGGGCTCACCCTCCCCCCCTAGATTTCTCGGGACCCTTATGATAAAACAATTCTTGAAAACACTACTGCACATCTCCTGATTTTTCAAAAAAATGATGACCGAGGAGGGAGTTGGGTAGCTTCGCAAATATCTTCTGTACTCTCCCTCAAGGATGGACCACATCTCGAGAAAATTTTTGTGCCCTGCTATCTACAGTTTTCAGCTGGGAGGGAGTTCTCAATTTCCTCAACGGCCCTTTGAGCCCCCTCAACAGATAAAATACATGTATCATAAATTTCACTAGGAGGGCTAAAAGAATTGTAGGAGAGAGGCTGAGCCCTCCCCCTAGTCCTCCTCCTGAATCTGCCACTAGAGTGGTGCTGAAATTCTTCGTTAATACTTCTTCCATTGATCTTGATGGAAAATAGTTGAGTGGATGGGAAAGAAGGAAGAGGATTTAAAATCCGTTTTCTCTTATTATCCGTTCATGAAGGTAGAAAAAAATGGTAATATGGTATAGGTAGTGGGGAAGTTACTGCCATTCGAACGTTTAATGAGATGAGCCTGATTGACAGGAAAGCTGCGTTTTATGGATCTTGAGGACTTACAAGAGAACCTTTTCAGGTGCTCTCTCCGATTGCAATGATTTTTTGCCTGCAGATAGTAAATCATGTCCTAGTAATAACTCTAAAAGGATTTGGGTTCCTTCTGAGATTTGACGAA
>JAJEKB010018981.1:17009-27508 GCA_022393335.1 Macrotrachela quadricornifera
TCTTGGGTCCTCAAGTGTTATACTATAGGGGTACTCTTGGGTCCTCATCTACTAAACTATAGGGGTACCCTTGGGTTCTCATCTGCTACCCTATAGGGATACCCTCGGGTCCTCATCTGCCATATTATAGAGGTACCCTTGGGTTCTGTCGGAGACTCTATGAGGACTTTTGTAGAGCACCCTCAATAACCTCAAAATGACCCGAGTAACCATGTGTTCCGTCTTTATTTTAATGAAAAAAAACCGCCTCGAAATCTGATTGGCTGTTACAAAAAAATTTCAGCCAATCAGATTTCGAGGCGGTTTTTCTTCATTAAGACAAAGATGGAACACATGGTTACTCGGGCCGATTTGAGGTCATCGAGGGTGCTCTACAAAAGTCCTCATAGAGTCTCCGACGGTTGTCCATGAAATAAGCGAGTTACATTTTGCGGCCATCTGATTGGGCCATTTCTCGACTAATACAAAAGCGGATGCAGCGACCAGCACTTTACGATACATACTAAGCTACTAGTAGAATAAATATATGGTGCGATCCCAAACTTTAGGACCCAAGAGTACTCCTACAGTATAGCAGTTGAGAACCCAAGGGTACCCCTATAGTATAGTAGATGAGGACCCAACGCTACCTCCATAGTATAGCAGATGAAGACCCAAGGGTACTCTATAGTTTAGTAGATGAGGACTCAAGGGTACCTCCATAGTATAGCAGATGAGGACCTAAGGGTATCCCAATAGTATAGTAGTTGAGGGCAAAAGGATATCCTGTAATAGTTATCGTCCTTCAGTGACAATATAAATAAAGTAGTTACTTAGTTACAAGTAACTATGTAAATACGGTAGTTACTTAGTTACAAGTAACTACGTAAATAGGTAGTTACTATTTACAAGTAACTACGTAACTAAGTAGTTACTATTTACAAGTAACTACGTAAATATGTAGTTACTATTTACAAGTAACGACGTAAATAAGTAGTTACGTAGTTACTAGTTAAGTAAAGGTAAAGTCCCACCCCTAACCATATTCCGTCGTAATTCATCCACCACGACCGTTTACAACCTGGCGTGATCGACCTGGGATTTTTTATTTTAATGACATTCAGCTAGAAAAAAGGCTTTCAACTGCCAAGCGTAAGTGTAGGCGACACCGTAGGCTCAAGAGCTTCTAATCGCTCCATGAGATTTTATTCTAAAGCAACTTGTTCTTCTTAAAACATAGTTGCTATGTATTCAATGCAATTAACAAAACTCACCTTCTGATTCTTTAATATTTCCATGCTGTTGTGATGACGGGTAAAATTTCTGTGGATTTTGATGTTGATGGATTTTATTAAAATTCATGATAATTGGTGTAGCTTTCTAAATCAGAGAGAAACTAAAAATCAAGATCAACGCAAAATGAGAATTTCATATAACATTTTGCTAATAAACCCTCAATCATTGAGAAGTTAATAAATAGAATTCTTCTAAGAGAGAAACAGTGCATTCCAACGGAATTCAGTCTATGAAAGACAGTATTTCCTTCTTGCTAACGAAGTCTCACGCAATAATTTTTACTTTATCTTCTCCTCAACTCCGCGAATCTATAAGGATACTATATTCATATCACAGTTAAGCACTATATTCACAGACTGAGGCACAATAATTACTGAAAAAAAAGAATATCACTTATAAAGCGTATTCATATTGTGTTAATCAAAATTCATTTTTTTATAGATCTTCTCATAAGTCATAGACATCTTTTTCAAAGAAAACATTATATTGAGTATTAATAAAAAGAAACAGTATGAAAAGAATGACGACAAAAATATTGAATTGTGTTTATTCTGATTAAAAAGAAGGAACTTTTTCTTCCTATAAGAGTGATAATGATATTGATAATAACAAAAGTGCAGACATGGATGTAACAGCTTGTAGCTTCTCAAAAGAGACACTTTTTAATTAAATATTGTAGCTATTTAAAACTCGATATAGTTACTTAAAATAAGGCGCCTCTACAATATTCGTGTAATTTTTTGTCTAAGTAGCTATTGAAAAGTAAAAGTTCAGCTATTTAAACGATATTTACAACTATTACATTATTGAAATAGCTGAATCCTTTAACAAAATTTCATAATAAAAATAAAATATTCTTTCTAAAATAATCAGCATTCATAATAATGAGCTTTTCACTAGTTATATTAATACAGTGCTGGTAGATATGAATGTTTTTTAACAGTCAGTAATTGAAATGAGGGACTTTATTTTTCCATATTGTACAAAACTCGGATTTACAGTCAGTCAATATATATATTTGTAATATACATTTTTTGTTTAATAAATAAAATAATGTTTTAAAACGAATGATTATTTAAAATTATTTACATTGAATTAATTATTTTTTCCCCTTTTTCATTCCCTGTTCAAATTGGAGTTGTTACCTCAAAATGAGTAAGTAATAGTTATTATCAGTAATTTGAATACATCCACCTGAATAGAGAGTTGAACAACTTCTTCATGGGTGACAAAAATGAAGATTTCAAGCGGAAACAAGGCTCCCCGGTCAAAAATGAATTTTTGCTTCTATTGAGAAAATAACATTCTAATCACAAATACGAATAATCATTTTATTCCTAGGAAAAATGATTTTCAAAGGATGAAACATCAATTTCACATAGAGAAAAATGATTCTATAATATATTTAAATATACAAATATACTTTTTTTACCTATAGGAAAAATGAAAATGAATAGAAATAATGCTTTTCCCCATAAGAAAAATGATTCTATAATATATTTAAATATACAGATATACTTTTTTTACCAATAGGAAAAATAAAAATCAATAGGAATAATGATTTTCTTCATAGGAGAAATGATTTTAAAAGAATGAAAAATGAAGTTTCCATAGAGAAAAATGATTCTATAACGTATTTAAATATACATATATACTTTTTTTACCAACAGTAAAAATGAAACTCAATAGGAATAATGATTTTCTTCATAGGAGAAATGATTTTAAAAGAATGAAAAATGAAGTTTCCATAGAGAAAAATGATTCTATAACGTATTTAAATATACACATATACTTTTTTTACCAATAGTAAAAATGAAACTCAATAGGAATAATAATTTTCTTCGTAGGAGAAATGATTTTAAAAGAATGAAAAATGAAGTTTCCATAGAGAAAAATGATTCTATAATGTATTTAAATATACACATATACTTTTTTTTGTACCTATAGAGAAAATAAAAATCAATAGGAATAGTGATTTTCCTCATAAGAAAAATGAATTTTGCATAGAGAAAAATGATTCTATAACATATTTAAATATATACATATACTTTTTTTGCCTATAGGAAGAATCAAACTCAATAGGAATAATGATTGTCTTAATAGGAAAAATGATTTGGAATGAACGAAAAGTGTACGGAAAAATTAAAATTCACGTGATAAAATTGAACACATATAAGAGATCCATAGGAAGTAGTATTCTTTTTTTTTGAATATTAGGAATTGAATGTTTCAGGTTAATTTATGTAAATAATTTTACCAGTGAGTTGTATTTTGGTGCTGCAAGAACTACGAAGAATATGTGAGGGCGTAGCATTTTTGAAAAATGGACGTATGTTAATATGCATCCTAAGGATAATTCTGTTTTCAATGCACTCAGATAGTTTGTTCAGTTACGCATCAGTATATTTTACAAGTGGAAAAATCGAAACGCTTTTAGAAAAGAAATAAATTAGAGACACTAGGCTAACGAAAAACAAGAAGTGTCTTTTCATATATCGGATAGATAATTGTACAAGTAACGCTCGTCTGAAGACTTCCTCAGCTCTTTCTCGTAGAAATCGTGTTTCTAAATTACCGTCAAGCTATTCATTTATAAAATATTAAAAAATCAAAGTCAGATTCAAGGTCCTGGACATTAACGCCCGTTGACCAAACTTCATAAAAAAAGAATTTTTTTTGTAAAAGAAGTGATCCTTTGTGTAAAAAATTGATTCTCAAAAAAATTTTAAAAAACTAACATCAGATTCGGATTCCTCGACCCCGATAACCCTTTGGTTAAGTTTTATAGAAAATATGAATAAAATGTTTTTTTGACCTTTTGCGGACATACAAGCAAGCAGACAATTTATGTTTGCAAGACTCTTCTCTACGAGAAAGAGAACATGAAGGAATTCTTTTTTTTCTAGTTGCATCTGTGTGTTTATTATCCGACATTATAATAATGAATGTTGTTAAGAATAACTTTTCATCGAATCGATAAAATAGAAGTCGTGTTTCAAATATACTGAGAGATGAATTAGTTCAGTGGAAATGATATTAATAATGGTTAGAAAAACGAAAACAGAATGAAAGTAACCTGAGGGATTGTAGAAAAAGTGATACGTCATTGTTAGCTTGGAGATGGGCACGCTTAAGCTTTTATTTATATATGTATAGAATAGAAAAATACATGTATATGTATAGATAGGATCAGAACACACAGGAAGGTTACAGAACGAGCAAACAATAACGATAAAGGTATAATGAAAAGAAAGAGATAAAAGAATAAGGATTATCACTGAAGAGAGAGGGAATGAAGTCATCAAGGGTGGTAGTAATAATACATCATCCCCAACGCTTTTAAATGCATGGTGAGGATGGCAGAAAATATTTTAACACGCCTTTTCCTATATTGTGAGCGTTTGTATAACATATGTCGATTTATGTACAGATATATATATGTATGTGTGATGGTTGTATATAGAGAAAGAATAAAAGTTAATTTCTCTCTCCGATGATATTTTTCTCATGAAATAAGGATTCCTCTCACGAATCAATATTTCGTCCATTGCTGAAAAGGCTTTATAATTGTTGTGTATTTTTTAAAAATATGACTAAAAAACTGTTTTCTTTTGGCAAAGAAAAAATGTTTTACAGGTGTGAAAAATTTTTATACTTCAATTCATACATTTTCTGACATACATCAATGTCAAGTTATATTATCGACATTATAGCAAATAATGATTTAGCATTGTAGTTTGTTTATCATGAATACTTCTATGCGAGATATTTTTCTTTTGCATCGGTTACTTTTCCCAGCAGTGAAAATCATTTTTCCTATGTAGTAAAACATTTTTCCGTTGTTGTGACATGTACCTATGCGTTTATGTAGAAAGATTTTTCGTTTTGGTCTACCATTTCTCCTACTGGTGGAAAATATTTTCCTCTGTAGTTAAACATTTTTCCGCTGTATTTTCATTTTTTTGTTAGTTCTATATGTATATATGTATATGAAAATATAAAGAGCCATTTTTCTCTCTTATCTATCATTTTTCGTATCGATGGAAATGACTTTTCCTCTGTCGAAAAGCATTTCTCCGCTACACTTTGATTTTGCTACGATTTCTTTACATGTATAGACGTATACATATTTAAAGAGAAACTTTCATATATTCATTTTTGACCTGAGAGCCATTTTTCCGCTTAAAATATTCATTTCTATCACCGATCGGAGTTTCGTCCACTACTGCGTGAATAATAAATTAATGATATAGATTTGTTTGATTAATAAATGAAATACATTCTAATAATGGATGATTATTTAAACTGACTTATTTTTTCACCTGCCATCTGGTGAATATATTAAATAGTGTTGGCTACCTAAACTTAGACAATGTTTTTTCTGCATAACATTTTCAAATCGCTGTATATAGGAAAAAGTATCTCTTTTGAGACTGAGCCACAAACAGTACTTTCAATTATTAAAGAAGTATATTGTTTCTCTGATAGTGCTGCGTCTCAGTTTAAACAATGTTTCCATTTTCGTAATTCGACATGAATTGTTAATGAGCAACAAATTCGTTTCAGTTGCATTTTTTTTGCAACTTATGGAAAAGGTATAGTAGACGGGATAGAGAGTATTGTGAAACGTCTCATGTAGTCATCTATACTGTCAGAGGGAGTGTGTCGATCAGCTGAAGATTTTATTCAGCTTGCGAAAAAAAAACAAAGAAAATTATTTTGGTTGAAATAAAAAGAAACAATATTGATAGTTCAAAAGCGAATTTTGAACGTTCTTTCAAGACTTTGAAGTCTGTCCTGGAAAGACAAAATGCATTCAGTTACAGGTATTGATGACGGTACATAAGAGTTTCGTTATTATTCGACGTATTCTTCGAAAAAGCTACAAGATATTGATAGCGAGTCTATAGATTTTTTTGAACGTTCTATTTGCGTCTGCTTTATCGATTGTCATAGTGTTTTGATACTTGGCAAAACGTAAAGAATATTTCATTTAACCGAGAGGTTTTATAAAATATAAGGTGAAAAGAAATTAGGATAGAAAAAACTCACTCAAAGAAACTTATGAAAAATACTACAAAGCAAAAAAACACCCAAATCGAAGGAGGCCGGGTCTTCGTCCCGAGTCGAAGAAACATTAAAGTTTAAGATGCTATGCACTTAAACTTTAGTGGTAAAGAGCTTCTAAATGTATCCAACATTGACAAGTGAAAGAGAATTTATTGCACCATGAAGTCTTGAGTTCGATTGGGACTTTATAGGTTTTTGTACATGTCGATATTGTCTGTAATAGTTAAGTAGTGAGAAACATCTGTTTCACTACTTAATCAACGCGTAGATACAATTATATCAAATAAAAACAACGGATAAAGTTTAAAAAAGGTGTCACGCCGCTACGAATGTTTTTTGGCTTTTTTTCATCACGAGTAAAAGTTGGGAGGATTTTTTTATCAACGTGAAGGTCGTGAGAAGATCTATAAAACGCATCTTCGAGATGTTACACTCGAATAGCGACTTTCGCAGCAAATTGCAGATCAATGACGAACACTTTAAAGCTAGGGTCGTTACGTCGAGATGTGTTGAATGGTGCTCGAACGAAAGTTCCAGGCCTTGTGATTTCCTAAATAAATTGATAAAAGTATGTCAAAAACAAAACGCCGTGGCGCTTGGACAATTCGTGTAACGACATGGCTCAAGTAAATTCTTATTAAATTCAGTAAAATATTCACATTTTATGTTACTGTCAGAAGCTTTTTGTTTATTTGCAGCTCATAACTTTTTAAATATTTTTTTTTGACATACAAACAACATTATCTTTTGATAAGTCAATTACATAACTTTGACCGTCGAATTAAACTTTGTTTTGTAGTAAATGAAATGTTTTAAAGTATTGAAAGAATTCTGTATATACCGCGTGACTGCTTTGTCTTTTTTTTTATCTTTGATTCTGAATAAAAACACATATTCAACATTATGTATATGGATTTCTATTGCTGTAATATACCGAATTAGCATTGTAATGATGATCTCAGCCTTGCCATCACTCCCGATAGTGATGTTTATTGAATTGTTTCATATCTTCAAGATGTCACTGATTTACATACAATACATACTTATATAGGAAAGAGAAGAGAAAGATAATATCAATCAGAGAATGATATCAATATAGACACAAGCAGTATTTAACGCATCTTCAAAAGAATTTTTTGAATAGTAATTGCAGGCAACGAAACTCATATATTTTAAAATGTCCAGTATATTAATATTCTACTACTAGGTAGAAAATGACTTCAATTGTAATAATAAATATTTTTCTAACGTAAAAACTATCAAAGCACCAGATAAGTAACGATTTTTATTGAGATAGACGAGTAGAAATATTTCCGTAATATATTCATTCTTTCATGAAATAAGCAAGAGACGCAAAAGAAAAAGATTTTCTTCATCTACGCAGAATAAATAGGAGCAACTCTAGTATAGAACGAACAGAAAAAAACAGAACGAGAAAAGAAATACATATAACACACGAGTTTCTACCAAATACACTCTACTGTTGTATAATCTAGAGAAAAACAACAATATCACTGAATTCTTTTCATAATGACCACACCAACTTTTCATGGTAAATCAACTGCACTCGAAGTTGTTAAAGGACTTAATGTAAATTTAGATGGAAAAGTTGTGATTATTACTGGTGCAACATCAGGTAAATAAATCAAATAAGATCAAATTTAAAAAAAAAATTTTTTTCGATTATTTTAAGGTATTGGAATTGAAACAGCTCGTGCATTAGCATCTGCAAATGGACATATTATTATTACAGCACGAGATATGAATAAAGGTGCAAAAGTTATTGAAGATATTAAAAAAACAACACATAACAATAATGTTGAAGTAATGGAATGTGATCTTACTTCACTTCAATCAGTTAGAAATTTTGTTTCAAAATTTCAAGAACGTCAATTACCAATTAATATTCTTATCTGTAAGTAAAATATTTTATTATTCATCTTAAATAACATATATATACAATATAGGCAATGCTGGAATTATGGCATGTCCATATTCAAAAACAATTGATGGTTTTGAATCACAATTTGGTGTTAATCATCTTTCTCATTTTCTTCTTACTACTAGTCTTTTACCTGAACTTAAAGCTGGTAAACCATCACGTGTAATTGTAGTAAGTTCAATTGCAAATAAACGTGGTGATATTAATTGGAATGATATTAATTGGACAAATAATTATGATAAATGGTTTGCTTATGCACAAAGTAAAACAGCTAATATACTTTTTGCTAAACAATTCAATAAATTATATGAATCACATGGTATTCATGCATATTCTTTACATCCAGGTGGAATTATTACAAATTTACAACAACATATACCAGAAAAAGAACAACGTGCAATGGGATGGTATAAAGATGATGGTACACTTATTGATATATTTAAAAATGTTGCACAAGGTGCATCGACTAGTGTTTATGCTGCTCTGGCACCTGAACTTGAGAATTTTGGTGGAGAATATCTTGAAGACTGTGCTATTAGTAAAGGTATCAATCCAACTAAGACAGCGTGGGGTATAGCACCATATGCAGCAGATATGGAAGCAGCTGAACGTCTATGGAAATTAAGCGAACAAATGGTAGCAGTCAAATAAAACAATGATTTATGATTCTTTTATCATGTAAACCAAAAATTCTTGTTTTTAATGTTTTCTATGAATTTAAAGGACTAAATATGTAGCTAAATAGATTCATTGTTTTAAATAATAGAAACGAATTTTACTCGTGCGAGTTGTATAAATAATATTCGCTGTTTAAATTATCTAACAAAATCTATTGACTAATTAGAGAAATGCTTAAAGAAAAAGTGTTTGCTCATTACAAATATTATTATTATGTACTTCAGTTATTTATTCAATAATTTCATGCTTTTCATTCATTTAATAAATAGTAAAGATAAATAAAAATTTTTGTTAAAGAATTATCTAATCGTAATTTTATAAATAGTTCCAAATCCATATATTCCACCTGAATAAGTAGGACCATAAAATGTGTTATTTTTTAATTCAATTAATCCTCCCAATGTTTCATAACCAAATGTATCATTTAATGGAAAATCAAATAATTTTTCTAAATTCCCATTACCATTAATATTATAACGAAACATTGTTCCACGATTATTTATTCCACCCATAGATGTTACACCATACAATAATGATGAATTACTACTTTGAATAAATCCATCATATGGTGCAAAACCAAATATTGTTTTATTAAATGTTGTTACAAGTTCAATTTGATTCATTAATGTATTCAATTCTATACGATATATTGTACTTGGACAATCTGCTGTTCCCATTGTTGTACCATATATATATTGTTGTTGTTGATTATTAGTGACTAATACAAGTTGACCCCAAGGACAACAACCAAGTGATTTATCTCTACCAAAAGCATAAATTAATTTAGGATTTTTACCATCTCGATCCATCTTTATTATAGTACCAGCTCCAAATTCTCCAAATATTTGTGTATTAATATATATTGAATTATTTACTAGAATAAAATTTGATGGAAATGCACCTGTATTAAAGTTAAATGAAAATAATTGTTTAAATGTTGATGATGGTCTTTCATGTTTAATATCAATTGTAAAAATAGATCCATAATAAGTTGATGAACCAACTTCTGTTACACCATATAATAATCCATTATTTTTATCTAAAAATAAACTATTTGGATTAGTTACATCTTGAAATTCATAGATAATATCAAATGTATAATTAAGAAGATTGAAACGATATATATTTCCATAACCAAATTGACTACAACGCATTGTACCACCATATAGAAAATTACCATCATCAAAAACAAGTGATGTTACTGGATGACAACCAGTTTTATTTGTGAATTGATATACAACTGTCAATGTATTATTTATAGTAGTATTAATACGATAAATTATTCCGAAATCATCTGATGAATTACCACCATTACGTGTAACACCATAAAGTATATCTGTATTATTCACTTTAGTTAATGTATTTTGTGGATTAGCACCATTAATTTTGCTTGAGAATTGAATAATAGGTTTGCCTATATTTTGAGATGATGAAAATTTGAAAAGAATTGTGAATATTATTATAATAAAATATGATAGAATATATTTCATTATGTCGAAGAATTTAATGTTTTCTTTTGACTTTGTACTTTTAA
>JAJEKB010018983.1:0-25146 GCA_022393335.1 Macrotrachela quadricornifera
ATCGTCTTAAAAGAAAATTAGATCATTGCGACATTACTTTTGGATAATCCTAAGTATTAAGGTACTCCAAATCTCACTTATTGCACTTATGATAAACTTTTTAAATCAACGTCTAGTCGTTCGTCGGCCTCCCTCCGGTCGGCTACTCACGACTAGCCGTTTCCATATTTAACACCGCTACATCCTTCACTATTAGTTTAGGTTTGAACCGAATAGATGCATCTCGTTTGAATTCCTCTCAAAAAATTACTGAACATTCGTTAGTACATTCATTAAGGAACTGAAAAAAAGAAACTATTCAAAAACTGCTACCAGTAGAGTACACTACATTGTGGTCTAAGAAAAATCTTCCCTTAGTTTCAATGTTATTTCAAGGTTGATGTGTATGAAGATTCAACAATAAAATATCCAGCAGCCACTTCTTTTTTTCTTATATTTCTGTATAAATCTTACTCAAATCTCTGACGTATAGTAATGTACCAAGAAAAATGTTTCGATCAGAATTAATGTCCAATATGGATTCATGACCATCGATTATTCTTAGTTCAACCTTAAAATAACAAGAAGTTCATTAAAAAATTAAGAAATAGATCAAAAAAGCTTTTATACACTTTGAATTCGGATGTTCCATACTTTTTAACGGTCAGTCAAGTTTTATCAAAAGCTATAATTCATTCATTTTTCGTTAATTAATAACTAACAATATTGAGAAACTAACCTCAGATTTTGATTCTCCATAGCAGAATTTGTTTGGTGACTTTCCACTGTAGACAGTTTATATTATTTATTATTAATTATTTCGTAAAATCCATTCAGTCTTGATTTATCGATCTTCGGTTAGCTTCAATCAATTTTTTTAAGAAAAATGCAAAAAAGAACTATAAATTGCATATTTACTTACGCTTAACCTCGAAATTGACTCGAAATTCCAAGTCTATACCTTCGACAACCCCTCAAAGAGTTTTTTTTATAAAACATCATAGGTTTTAAATATTAATCTAGGCGACACTATTTTCCTATTAGGTTGAAGACACAAACATGCGGACAACCTTTAGAAACAAACATACCTGCAAAACTACAGACTTGTTTTATACAATATGATCCATGCTTCAATTCGGGAAACAAACTGTTATTATCTTAACAAAACCTTCTGCAGTCAAAAATTTTTGCAAAAACTAATAGTGCTATTCGGTTTCCCAACCAAGAAAACCTTTGGTCATACGTTAAGCGTTGAGTTGACCGTGAAGTGTGATCTTTTTATCGATTTTTCTAAGAACATGTTTTTTTGACCTTTGGCCCCGCGACAAGCAAGCAGGCAAACTATTTTTTTCATATAACCCTCTCTGCAGTCGAGCGAATATGATGTCGTTTTGACCTTTGAACACATTCGATATGATGTTTTTTTGACCTTTGAACACATTCGATATGATGTTTTTTTGACCTTTGAACACATTCGATATGATGTTTTTTTGACCCTGACACAAACCCACAAACGAACAAACTATTTTTTTTTTCATATGACTCTCTACAGTCGATGGAATATAACTATATGAATGAGATGAAGAGACAAGTCGCGATCTTGAGTCCGATCTTTAACTCACTGCTAATGAGCCTGAAACATAAGTACCGGTCTTTCGAGGCCATGGCTTAGCATCAAATCGATACTCGTCACATATTTTTCTCATACAGATGACCTCGTTTTTACTGCTATTTTTAAAACTTGTTCGTGATAATGTTTTCTTGCCTTATGTCTATTTTTGGTTGCAGGAAAAGCGCATTGTGATTGTTATAAAGGGTGACCGAGAGGTTTTGATTCGATTTGTATAATTAATTTTTCAACACTTAAATACTCATCCTCACTCCTCTATATTCGAATCGTTTCATTATTCAATATGAGTTTCTCAAGAAGTTGCCAGGAATCCGAATCTGTTTTGAAATTCAATACAAAGATAGTAAACAAGCTCTTAGAGTTAGGTTAATGTTTTCGCCAACAAGACAATAAAATTCTATTTTCCTTGTGATAAAAATGTTGAGAAATATGCTTTTTTTTAAAATATTTTTATTGCTATAATTATTGAAAAACCTATCGAAAAGACTAAAAAATGGTTAGGCAAAGATACATTAAATTAAACAGATAGAGAAGAAGTGTTCTTGTTTTCGTGATAAGTTTTTTATATTCAAATGCTGCTCAAGGCTAATACAAGAACAAATAACAGCGTCGAGGTCGTGACTATACGAGCATTGTTCTTCTGCTGAACTTCAAGTACAACCTCATATGTCGATGTCAAATTGTAAGCTGCATCTTGTGCACTAACTTACACAGGAATTTTGCTATCAATTGCGGTTCCTTCAGGTACTTTCCATTCAAATTAGCCTGTCCTTCTATCTAAAGATGCTTCAATTGGACTATGAAGAAGTTCATAAGTAATGATTGGACTGAATTCACTTGTAGCTTGGAAAGATATACTCACTTGCTGACCAACTCGCACAGATTGAGTGAGAGATAGACCCGAATTGAATTTAGGCAGACTGCACATGGCTTCGCGCTGTCCTATTTGTTTTTCGGCTGCCTTATATGAGACGCGACCAAAAGCACGACCAGCACTGACAGAAATATCGTAGTAGCACGTTCGTTGAACTGGAGACTATTGTGATGAATTAGTAGAATCTAGAGGAATACCGCATGTTTCATAAGCGCTCGGTTCTAGAGCATCAGCAATAGGTTCCCGAAAATTTGGTCGAAAGGTTTGATTTTGAAATGAGTATAACGAGGCGTTGCCGCTCGATTCGTAGTAGAAAAGAGAGCGAGCGGGATCAATGGGCTACGTAATACCTTATCGCATCGAAATGAAAAAGAAAAACGAGTATTGTACGGAATGAATATTAAGAATCTCTAACTTCATGAGTTTGTTGAGGTGAATGTGTATCAACGATGCCAATCACTGTACCAGACTTGTCACGTAAGTCATTGGTCGAATCGTCATCATAACCACTAATTAAACCTAACGTTCAGTTACCTTTTAGTCCTCTACTAACAGCCACAGTTACATTTAACACTAACTCCGATATGCCACGAAAGTGTAAACTGGTCGTTAGTACGATTTTTTGCAATGGAGCAATCTTCAAATCGAAGAGTAATTGAGGGTGAGGGTGAGACTGAGGCTGACGCCAATTTTGCCCATCAGCCACAGTCTGTGATAAAAGATCATCAAGTCTGTCGGTCACGGTCTGTAATGCTACTCTTAGCTGTTGGTCACGGTCTGTGATGCTACTCTTAGCTGTCGGTCATGGTCTGTGACAAAGGTCATTGAGTCTGTCTGTCACGGTCTGTGGGGGGAGGGGGGGGGTCCAAATTTCTACCCCTAAACACTTCAACACTCTCTTTCAGATCGTGTTTCACAAAATAGAACCAGAATCCGGCGCAGGATTCATGGAGAATTATAGACTCAGCGAAGAAGTAACTTCTATTTCAGGCGATATTGCAATATATTCTATTGATTGCTACTGACATTTCATAACGAACGAAATTATTGATCTCATAGTTCGTGAAACTAATTGATACGCGCAGCAATACTTGCAAAACTATGAGATCAGTACACAGCCAATACTTCATTAATGGAAACAAACTACTAATGAAGAGATGCTAAAATTCTTTGGAGTCATTATCAAAATGGAGATTAGTACATTCCCAAAACTGAAGCACTATTGGAGCAGTAGTACTCCAAACAATATATTCCTGGAAAAGCGCACAAATACGGAGTAAAAATGTACAAGTTAGTAGTTACCAATGGATATACCTGAGATTTTGTGATTTATGTTGGTCAACAAGATCCTATGGCAGGTCTTGAACATGCCCAAACAGTCTTAATGAATATATTCGATGGTCTTCAGGGATGTTATCGAACTATAATAGCTGCCAACTTCTTTACTAGTATTCCTCTTGGCAAATGTTTGTTACAAGATAATACGTATCTTGATGAAACATTGAGAGGTAATCGTGCGGGATCACGCACGAAAGTTGTTCAACAAAGTCTTAGACGTGGCGAAGTTTACGGACTGTAGAATAAAGACGGCGTAAAACTGATCAAATGGAAAGACAAAGAAGATGTCTTGATGGTATCCACAAGACCATCACATTCAGCAACTGTGGTGGATACTGGAAATACCAATAGTAAAATTGAACGCATCATGAAGCCACAAGTTGTACTCGATTACAATGAAGGAAGATTAGGTAGTGATTTATCTGATCAGCTATCATCATATTACACGTGCCTCAGACGGTCAATAAAGTGGTATAGAAAGGTAGCATTTGAATTGCTTTTTGGAACGACACTAGTAAATAATTATTTGATATACAAGGAAAACTACACGGCAAGCAAAGTGAGCATTCTGCAGTTTCGTGAAAGTCTTGTGCAGTCTTTACTTCTTAGCACATCATTTGAAAATCTCAAACTTGGCCTCAGAAAGCAATCAATACAAAATTCGAAGCGTAAACTCGCTGACCACAACCTAGAAGAAATAGAAGGACCTACACATAATGTCCGAAGGCGTTGTACTGGTTGCTACGAGAAAATCAGAAAACAAGAATCAAGAGAAGCAAGTGCGATGGCTGCAAAAAGAATAAAAAATTTTTGTCCTGATTGCGACAAATTCTTTTGTCTTGATTGTTTTAACGAAAATCATTTCTCTGTATAATAAAATGATTGAAGCATTGACCAGAACTGAATAAACGAAGGACTTACCTTTACTCTGTTCTGAGAGAAGAAAAAGGAAAAAAATCGATTGTTGTACCATATCTCTCATTAGAACATACCGTGAGACACTGGTGGCTCAGATCGGGTTGAATGGGTTAAAGACTTTTCATTTTTCTTCGAAAAATTCGCCCTACCCCTCCCCAAGGATGTCCTCATAACATACCGAATATAATACATCTCATTAAAGGAAATTTAATGGGTGAAACTAAGTGCTTCAGCCCTAATGATATTAACAAAAGAAAACTACCTATAAATATGCTGTATATATAGTCTTTGCAAAAGACATAATTTTCGAAGGTGTTATGAGCGCATTCCTGGGGAGGGGTAGGGCGAATTTTTTAAAGAAAAACGAAAAGTCTTTAAAACATTTGAATTATATATAGTTCGACTCAATTTTTAACGCTGATTCCAAATCTCACATCTGCTTGAATACAAGAATGGATTTTTCTGATAAAATACCCTTACAAACCATGAAAAAAGTGTAAAAATTGTGGTTCTCAGACATTTTCACTGAAAAATTTCTATGGGGCCAAATTTTTTTAAACATTCGGAACCATAACATTTTGTAGTTCTTTCAAAGAGCTATTCAATGAGCTGGACCAGAATTTTGGTACCTTCAATTTTTACGACAAATTTTTCGTCACAAAATCATTATAAAGCACAAATATAGACATCATATCAGTAGTGCATACGTAGAATTAAGTATCGAATTCTACTGAATGGAATAATCGATCGATGATTCATATACAGAATTGAAGCCCTATTCAAGAACTATCAAATTCATTATTTAAGTTTCACTTTATCCTATGTATTTATTACAAAATTGAACTCACTATCCAGACATGATTTATTGAAGAGATAACCAAAAATGAGCAATTTTGTTAACAGTTGTAAGCTTTCAAAAAACGACAAAAACACCATAAATTTAGTATCAAAATGCTCGTCTCAATATTCTTTTTCTATTGACTTAAAATTCAATAGGATTTAGACGGAAAAAAACCAATGAGCCAATTTGTGGACTTATGCGCTCCCGTCCTTTGTATTAAAATACCATATGCAATTCTTTCACTTAATGTTAATATAAATAAAATATCAACGCTGTTTTCTGGTTGGTTGTTGTACATATCAATAGATATATTTGTGTATTTGTTTTTTTCTTATCATTTTTTTAAAGATTTTTTTATATCCAATGCCATCTGTTGTTAATTCTTATATTGATAATGCTTTGTTGACAAAGAAAAATATATTACATTCTTTTTAAATATGTTGGTGAAAAAGATGGCTCTTATGGATGTAATTATCATAATATGTTATTGAAAATTAATGGTGATATGTTAGAACATATCGAAAATGGAAACGAGCTTTTATTTGACATATGATGAAAAAACTTTCAATGAACTGAAGAAAATACTTAATTATAAAATATTTTTATTTCTCTCAGAAGAAAAAAGATATTTCAAAACTTGGATATAATCTATAAAATTTGTTTATTCATTATAAAGATGTTTTTAAATGGTCAGAATAACAATAGAAAGAATGTAAGTCAAATAGGTTTTTTTAAGTTAAATTCTTAGTTTTTATCTTTATAAAATTTCCTTCAGCATTTGAAATAGATTAATATGAGAAAGAAAATTTTATCTTTGTTTAAAATTTTATGTAATAAAGTTTTTTTTTTATTATTTTCAAACCCAGGCGAGCAAAGGACGGGTAAAAAGACTAGTCGTATTTCTAGTCATGATGGGATGATAGTCCTAGTCTTTTTCTCAAAAAGTCCTAGTACATGACTAGTCTGCAATTCTCTGGCGTCCTTAATGCACATCCTGACGACGTAGTTGTTTAACGTCAGTGTTTTTGTCATGTCTAATCATTTTCGCAAATCGGACTAGTTTTGGACTAGTCGTTAGTTGATGAAAGATTGACTAGTCATGTACTAGGACTTTTTGAGAAAAAGGCTAGAAATGTCATCCCGTCCTGACGTCCGTCCAAAATGTATTTGGAATGAAAAAAGTAAGGACATCTGCGATAGTACATCGGACGGGTCATGATGTTGTATTGTGTGCTGGACGAATCTGAACTAGTCTAAATATAAATATATAATTCCGAAGATTAGATTCGAACATGCACACAATATATCACTTACCCATCGCTTAGCCTATTGAGCCATATCATTAAGGGATCAACTTGCATATATTCATAGTCATTCTAAGATGCTCTTGGATACAATTTTGCTTCGCTTTTCTTCAAGTTTTAGTACTAATAGAAGAATTTTCTTATATATTACTAAATTAGTTGGATATGATTTTTTAATGTTAATTTTCGAACTTTTTATTTTTTTCTAAGAAAATTTCTTTTGACTGCTCAGGTCTCTTAAAATAGTATTTAAAAAAATTAAATACAAAGATAAAATAAAAAGAATTTAAATTTAAAAAATTGCTTTTTTTTCTTTTTATGATTTAAATTTATTTTATACCTCGACTTTTGCAATTTAAATCTGAGAATAAACTATAAAATTATTCAATCAAAATCTGTTTTTGAATTTAAATTTAAATGACTAGAAACTCATCATTGAACACAATAAAATGACCTTTTAGAAACTATTAATGTTGAAGCACTTTTCTTATTTTTTTTGTCGTTTTTCATAAGAGAAAAATCACCCGTGATGACATTCTCTAATAACATTAATTTAATAACTGTGGATAATATTTACAATCGTAGTGCAGTAGATTATATTTGACAATTGATCATAGACAGAAAGATGCATCTTCACACAATATTATATAATAAGTTCATAATGTCTATTTCTATTACTCTGGATAGAAGACAAAAATACATACTTTATTATCACTATTGTCGATGTACACTGTAAATGTTTAGAGTTTTACTTTTAAAATTCCTCTGTTTGATTGAATCAATTAAAAGGAGCAAGCAACTGTTTAGCAAACTTTCATGATAACACTAATTTATGCTAAGTGAAAGATAGATAAATGGATTGATTGTTATTCTACTATCTGATCTATGTTTTAAAAGCATTTCATTATTCGCCGCTTGTTATTAACAAGTTACACAGATATTGAAAAATGTCCTGCTTTCTATTCTGTTCTTTTTTCGTTTCGTCAATGACCAAGCTCAAAGAAATTAGCTTGAAAATTTTATTGAATCAAACTAATTGTTCAAAAGTTTGGGATTAGTATGGATCGAGATTGATAATACATTTTCAGAAAAAGAATAATTATAACTTGCTCGCAGGACGATTCAGACTAGTTTTGACTACTCATTAAGATGTTGCAGATCAGTAAAAGTCGCTAGTCCATGGCTAGTTTTTAATCGTCTAGTCAATGAACGAATGTTATTTTGATATTTAGACTAGCTAAATTGACGTTAGTCTTAATCCGTCATAGCATATCGTCAGGATACACCGTCAGATATTGATGATTGCCGGATCGAATGTTCGAATCCATCTTTCCGCTTTTTCTTCTACTCTTCTGACTGGTCTGGATGTGTTTACCAGACAAAACAGACTAGACGTGACGGAGTCCTCAGACGTTTTAGACCAGTTCTGAGGTGATTGTAGGGCACTTCTCGTAAACATAACTAGTCTGGACGGATAAACAAGACGTTTCAGACTGGTTATGACCGATATTAAGGACATTTTTGACTAGTCATGTCACCCGTTCCCAGTATTTGTTCTGCTTACTTGGGATATTTTGATTTTTTTTTATAAAGATCATACTAGTCTAGATGTATATTAGTGTCGACTTGTGTTGTTAGACTAGCCTTGACTAGTGTAAACGACGTTTTCGACTTGGTGTAGCAATTTTTATGATGTTCAGACTAGTCCAGACGCGAAGATATGTCATTCCTCATCAACCATACTAGTCTTGACTATTGCTCGAAGTATTTCAGACTAGTCGTGACGTAGTGTCATAAACTTTGCGACTAGTCCTGATATGGCAATATGACGCGTATTTTAGAATGGACTAGACATGACGACCAGCATTGACGCTTCCGACTGGTCATGACGGCTGATTTAGACGTTCCAGACTAGTCATGACTAGTGGCATGGATGTTTCGGACTAGACATGTCGCCCGTCCTATTGACTTATCTGCTCGCCTGGGAAGGTATAATAAAATTTGGATTTGCTTATTGTAAAGAAATACCTGACTTGTCATTAAATTTTTTTGATATTCTATTGGATTATAAATGGGTCGATATTTTTATCTTTTAAATAAAATTTTTTTTTGAAAAAGATGAACTAATTTTACAATGAATATATAATGATATAAACAGTAATTTATTTGGTGATTAGAAATATTCATACTTCAAGATAAATATTATGAAACAATATATTTCTATGAAAATTAAAGATTCTTGAGACTTTACAATAAATTTTGAATAACTTGTAGAATTTCAGTAGTTTTGATATAGAATTTGAATTTTCTATTCTTTTTTATTATAATCGGAATTTTCGATCTTATACGATCATTTTCAACAATATCGCGACCTTATTATACTAGATGTTGCAAGACACAAAACATGAAATTCAGTTTTCATATATTATTATACAAAAGTAGTACTTATTGTCTTGACTAATTTCATAATAGGTATATGGTACTGGATTTGATTAATATCATTCAAATATGTGAAAAAAACACCAGATAATGATATGAATAATCATAATGTTAAATGTTAATGTTGTTTCAAGCATAAAATTATTTCATTTTTCTTGTTTATGTTGTCTAGTTAATTTTGTTTCATTTTTGTGTCTTGTAACATCTAGTATAATAAGGTCGCGGTATTGTTGAAAATGATCGTATAAGATTGAAAATTCCGATTACAATAAAAAAGAATAGAAAATAAAAATTCTATATCAAAACTACTGAAATTCTACAAGTTATTCGAAATATATTTCTAATCAATTTCTAGCTGAAATAATAACATAAAATATTTAATTAATTGCCACGGTCGAGAAATCTGACTGTCGAATCCTGTCGGATTTCTTTATAACAAAATAGTTACAACTATAATTCGATATCAAAATCAGCCTAAAACAAATCAAAAAAAAAATTTTTATAATAAAATACCCACTAAATTAATAATGTATAAAAAAATATTCTAAAATAAATAAAAGATAACTTTTTAAGTTAAAAACATACTTACCTGACCATTTGGACATGTAAATAAATCTAAAATAAATAAAAAAAGTTTTTAATGAAATGAAGACTTACCTGTCCAGATAGAAGATAAAATAAACCTGGCGGCATCACTTTTGTCGGATCCGATGGAATCTGATAGGGTGGTTTCAACCTGGGTGAACTTAGAGATAAATCAATTTTGTTTGATGGATGATCTTCAAAAATTATTTGGTTTTAATGAGAAAAGAGTTGAATAAATGATGTAATGAATGTCATTCACAAATTGATTCTGAAAGAGTTTTATGTTCTTTCGAAACATAATAGTTGGAGTTTATATTAGATAAATTTTTATTTAAAAATATTGTTTTTTTTTCTTTTTATTTATTTTAGATGTTTCAACTGTATCAAATTTAAACTTGATCAAACTAGTGGAATTTATTTGCTTTTGAGAAAAATAAACTGTCATTTGACTTTCTCTTTTTTTTTTGAATTATATTTTATAATTTTCATAAAGAAAAATATTTATTTTTTCATTAACTAGTTCACATAATTGTATATGTTTAATTCAGTATCCTTGCTTAACGCACATTTTTTTTGTAAATGAAACTCGTTACGGTCACACTTCAATGATTTTTTTTCTTTCTTTTGTTTATACTTGCTTGAGTATAGCTGTCGAATATTTCTTTTAATATGGCTTTGTTTATACTAATTATTGTTTTTTTTCAACTTGACGTGTATCCTTTATCAATATGTTTTGAAGGCTTACTTGGCATGTAATTTATGTAAATATTATTCAACGTAAAGAAAAATTCGATAATTATGTGTACCTATGCTATATGCTGATGTGGTGTTTTGTTTCTTACCTTCAATAGTGATCGAAGGATATTCTTCTTATATTATTCACGTGCTTGAATGAAAAAACGTAAATATCTAATTTAATGTAATTTTTTTTGTTGAAAAGATTTTGTTCGTTTTGATAGAATAAATTTATTTTCATATGATATACAATAATAAATGCTTTTGAATGACTGAAAAATGACCGAAATGACTTGGTTAAGAGTAATTTAAAATGAAAACATCCAAGTTGCTGTTTATAAACACATTTTTCACCATTACAGAGATGTGTATGGACACTGTCTTGTACAGATTTGTTTTTGGCTTAATAATAATTAAGTTTAGTAATAACTCTCATGACTGAGCAATAATTTATTTGAAATAAAGAAAATTTCATATCCAAAGATAAAATAGATTGACTCATTTATAGAAACACGCTCTTCTCAATTTTATAAAAAAAAAGTTATTGGTATATTTGCTTGCGACTCATTCTTGTATTTTTCTTTGTTGTCCTTTTTTTTCGCTATCATACAGATGAGATGTGCGACATGCATATTGAAATCATCTTGCTCATTGTAAATGAATATTTTTATTCGCAAAAAAAGGATTTTTTATATTTTCAAATATTTATTGAAATAAAAAAATAAGCAAAAAAGAGATTATCTATATTTTCAAGTACTTCTTTCAATAAAAAAATGTAAAAAAAAGACTTTGAATTTTTAAACTTTTATTAAGAATAAATGAAAAAAAATACAATAAAAAGAGGGTAGGGGAAAAATGGATGAGAGATTGTCTTTTGGGGGGCGGAAACTACTTTGAAGATTTGAAGTTGCATCCGTGGCACCTTCATCACTAAAACAGAAAACATTAAATGAATATGATTTCTTTACATAATCATAAACACTTACTCGCATTTATTTGCGGTAGTATTATTCGTATATTATGCTCGATACATATGTCAGTAATATGGTTATCCAGAAAGGATGTCTAGAAAAATTTGTCACGTTTTCTGGTTCTTATTTATTCATCACTAGATGTCTCTCAGTTTTATCTGATTCAGATATCAATGTCTACAATTTATCTTGGAACTGTACTAGTTTACCGTTCTCACCATATATATGACATAGTTCGGAAATCAAAGACTGACAGAAAAGTCCAGATCAATATAAAATGCTAGAAGGACAACAGTGATGTGGAAATACATCTTGTTGATGTTGTTGTTTGATTTTGCTCTGATTTTAACAACGTATTGTTATGTATTGGTTTCCTTAAAGTTAATATATCATAACGGGCTGTAACAACTATTTCTCTTGAACGTTCTCAATATCTATGATAATCATTTTTTCCTTAAAAGCAGTTTCTTGGAAAGTGCGAAACAATTCAACTACTACAATCAATAGAGAAGAATGACATTTATTTTTATCATAGCTTCCAGTCACGATATCACCATTCTCTCACTCTTTTTCCGGCACTTCTTTCTAATCTGATAGATGTGATTGAGATTATTGAGTCTTATTTTTGTTTTGCTCTTTTCTTGCTGCTACATATTGTGTAATCATGTATTATCGTATTTTTGCTTCATGTTATTTCATCTTTTCGCTTTTTATTCTAGCTTTCCTCGATCAGTGTGCTTTTTGACTTTGTATTGGGGAAGAACAAGTAGAAGGAAGAATCTATCAATTTTCGATCAGTTTTCAATAGTAAACCGTCATCCAAAGTTATGAAGTGTTTTTTCTGCCTGAGCGAAAAATGATGTTGTTCTCTGTAATGAAAATATTTATTGAACGAGTAGTACTTTTCGACGCGTGTATTTGTATTACTCAAGTGAATACTTACAGTATTTCATCTATGAAGGGTGATCCAGAAGTCCTGACTCGATTTGTATAATCAATTTTTCATTGTTAAAGAATATGTTTAAAAATTTGTCTCTATGGTAAAAAGATACAGCAAAAGATGCTCTACAAATCTGCCTATGATCAACACCACCCAATTCATCCAGTAAGAAAATTATTTGTTTAGAAATACATACTAAAAAAACGTGCTAATTAATTGGTGATATTCATCTTATACACAAGATGAATTTTGAATCATTACGTAAACAATTTTAGATTTGTGGTGTCTGATAATCGACTATCTGACAATAGTTACTGTATTCGTCATCATTATCTGGATCTTGTTAGGTGGTGAATCACTATGTGTATAAGATGGAGAGAAAGTTGTCCCTTCTAGTCTAACTGGTTAGGACATCTGCCCGGTAAGCAGAAGGTGCGTGGTTCGAGTCCCGCGAGGGGACTAACTTTTTATCTCCATTCTGTTTGTTTGTGTCACGCTCCTATCTCGGCTTATAACATCTTTACAATCTCAGTGCACTTTCATCCAGGTGTTCGAAATATATTTTGATCTATGTGTACTCTCTGTACATGTCTTATATCTTTGTATTCGCACTGTCTTTTCCAGGCATTCCTAATCACTTTTCCTTTGTTTTTTACGAATGTATACGTCTTCTGTATTCATGTACTCATTCACCAGTTCGACCTATAAATACAGTGGTTTTATTCGAAGTAAAAATACAGTAAAATATTCAGTTTTCGAAGCAACTGGAAGCTATGTCAACCAGCATTAATTTGGAGGAACAATTTCGAGGACTCGTTCTTTCTTTGAAGGAAATGAATTCTACGTGGATGGCATGTGATATTGCCGATGAAGTACAATCTTATGAAAATCCACCTCGATTACATCGTGATGCATTAAGAAGAAAAATAAATCGAATATTACAACGAGGGACAATAAAAGATAAAGCAAGATGTGGTTCACCACGAACTATTCGAACAAAACAATTGAAAAAACCAGTCAAACGTTTGTTACATTTAACAAGAGGTGAAAGTCAAAGAAAAGTCGTATCTTATTTAAAACGTAACAATATTAAAGGTGAAAAAACGTCGGTGCAACGAGTAACTAAAGAATTAAATTTGAAGCCGTTTAAACTAAGAAAAGCTCAAAAACTATCAAGAATGAATAGAGTACGACGTATTGTTTGTGCGAAACAATTAATTAAAAACTTCGGTGCAAGAAAAGCTAGGTCGAAATGGCAATGGAACAGAATTATTAATACTGATTTTTCAGGTATATTTACAATTGAAGGTTATTACAATAGTGAAAATGACGTGGTGTATGCCGAAAATTCATCTGAAATTTCTCCTGATTTAAAAAATGCGTCGATTTCAAAATATCCAGTTGGTGTTATGTTCTGGGGTGCAATTTGTACGAAAGGGTTAATACCACAAGATGGTCCAATAAATTTTACTCAATGGTTACGAGATCAACGTCCAAAGAATAATTCTAAACGATTTTACATGACTGGTGAATTATATGCTCAATTTTTAGACGAAGAAGCTATTCCGGCGATTGCTGAAGTAGTAGAAGATCTAGATGAATTTATATTTCAAGATGATCAAGTCTCAAAACATCGAACTAAAGTCGCTATGAATGTTATTGCTGATCATTTTGTAGAAAGAATCGAGCCAGATGATGGAGATGCAAAATTTGCAGATGTATGGCCTATCGAAAATGTTTCGAGAATGCTAAAGGAAAAAATAAGAGCGCAAACATTTGACAATCTTGATTCACTAGTCGATTTTATCAGTTTAGAATGGCAAAAAATTACACCTGAACAATGTGAAGCGATGATAGATAAGATACCTAAACGTTTGGCACAGATGATACAGCTAGATGGGAATCAAGTTTATAAAGACTGATTTTGATTGTAATTCAAATATGCTAGCTATGTTTCCGAATTACAACCACATTTTTCATATAAAATAAAATTTTTTTTGTCCTAAAATATCACCAATTAATTAGCACGTTTTTTTAATATGTATTTCTAAACAAATAATTTTCTTACTGGATGAATTGGGTGGTGTTGATCATAGGCAGATTTGTAGAGCATCTTTTGCTGTATCTTTTTACCATAGAGACAAAAATTTCTAAACATATTCTTTAACAATGAAAAATTCATTATACAAATCGAGTCAGGACTTCTGGACCACCCTTTATACCATTCGATGGAGAGTTTAATTCTGAACAAAACTGTATAATTACCTTCAAGTAAAAATCAAAAACTGATCACAGAACATTTAGAATACCGTCGGTATAGGTCATTTATAGGTTATCCTAGAATCTTGTGTACCTCCGTTCTTCACTATTTGATTCAGAACCAGAACTATTTTTTCAGCATCAATAGCAATCATCAGGGGCTACAAAACTGTAAAGACAAGGAGCTGCAAAAAATCTGTCCTCGGATCATGATCAAGCACATACTACCCGAATATGCATAAAAATACCTAATAGTGACCCTTATGTATACTAAAACTCGATCATTTCAGAATAAAAATAGTAGATTCGCAATCAGGACAAAAAACTGAGTCAAGTAGAATGTCTTTGATTTATCTCCCAAAACTTTAATTTTTTAGTGATTTTAGACTCGGGTAGAGGGCGAGGTTTTCATGGAAAAATCGAAATCTAATAAACACTTTCATATATACCTTGATCGACTCAGTTTTTTGTCCTGATGCAAATCTACTATATTTATTCTGAAATGATCGAGTTTTAGTATACATAAGGGTCATTATTAGGCATTCTTGTGTATATCCGGGTAGTATGTGCTTGATCATGATCAGAAGACAGATTGTTTGCAGCTCCTTGCCTTTACAGTTTTGTAGCCCCTGATGATTGCTATTGATGCTGAAAAAATAGCTCTGGTTCTGAATCAAATAGTGAAGAACGAAGGTACGCAAGATCCTAGAATAATCTATAAATGACCTTTGCCGGCGGTATTCTAAATGTTTTGTGATCAGTTTTTGATTTTTACTTAAAGGCATTTATACAGTTTTGTTCAGAATTAAATTCTCTATCGAATGATATATGAATCAATTGTAAAAGCAGGTAAACTACCTCCAGAATATAGATGATACTTTTATCGACAAGTGTCAGAAAAGAGCCTATATGGCTGAGTACCAAAGTAAGGCAAAAGTTCGACCGATGAAGCTGAGACTTATAGGAGTGACTACTAACTCCCATCACTACAACTGCGGAAAGTTTCACGTGAAACCGCCTTTGTTTTCTATAGGGACCGAATTCAATGCAAAACGTTCCTCGTCCTTTTTATTTCAATCAGACATACGTAACGTTCGAAAAAAAAATAAACAAAGAATTGACGAAATACTTCGAATTTTTGTTGAGCTGTATGTTCATTTCGTTTGCTTTGCCACAGTCAATGTTAAACCATCCAGTAATTCATCGAGATTAATTTCGTTGTTTGCATATCGTTCATTTAAAATATTACGACACTGTTGTATCACACTAGTGGCAGTCGTTTTTGATCAATCTTGAACACCAGCATTAACTTGTAATAACATGTGACACTCTCATTTTATTTAAAAAAGGCAATCTAATTGCTTGTGTTGTATAAGAGATATTAATGTAAACTTTCCTAACGGACTTTTGGAACATCCTGTACATAACTGGTGCACTGTCTCTTTCTCTTTACATTAAATTCCTAATTAATGCCTGCTCTTATACTGTTTTTGCCTCAAAATCAACTTTTGTAGTGTTTTTTAAATCTTGAAAAACGAAACACTAAAGAAATAGCAGCGCACTAAAAAAAATAGTCGTCCATCTTGCCTGAACCGTTGAGTAGTAGTTCATCTAAGCATTCTGAAGAAATTTATCAAAGACCATTATAATGAACTTTGACTTTGAGGAGCGAAAATAAATGAAGTACTTATAAGCAGTTTATGTCAGCCAAAATGGTTAGCGCGTTCGCTTTTCGGATATTGACTCTAACGTAAGCCATTGTGTCTTTTACAAAAACATGTGAATGTATTTCAAACGCTGTATAATTCTGAAAAATATCTCGAGTAGTTATTCAATGGCGATTACACACAACGAACTATTTCAGTATTGAGCCCTCAACTGTCAGAACTAGGGACATAATAAGTACCCTGATACTCACAAAAATCCAAGTGAATATCGTATGTATTTTGACTTTGGATGGAATCGAACAATTTTAATATCAACCGACCGAGGTCATCTTGACAAATAGGTGCATGTTCTCAGGTTCCTAGGGACAGAACCCGAAACTGACACTCCTGCATTACATTATGTGAATATGAAAATATTAGTGTTACAGAGAATATCAACTGAAGTAAATGATCTTGGAAGAAAATTGCGTACAGTTTAATGACTAACGTAAATATCAATGAAGATTTATCAAATCATGAAATGATAAGTGAAGAAAACACTATTCTAATAGTTTTACATGCTTATATTTGTCAATAGACTTTTTTCACATATATTTTCATGTCATCTGTCTCACATCTCACAAATGATATTACTTTTGTTCTATTGTTCTATTACGAAATAAAATAAAATAAAATAACGGGTGATCTATAATAAATGGTCGTACTTTACATTGCATATTTTTATTTCAAAATATACAATGAAAAGTGCGGCCATTTATTATGAGTCACCTGTTAATTTCTTTTTCTTTTTAATAGCCGAGTAAAATGATGAAGTTACAATGAAAATATTCACTAATGAAGAAAGTGCACTAAACGAGAGTTTTTAAAAGTCGACTCATTGAATTTGAAATCAAAAATTTCTTCATTATTTTTATAGAAACATTTTCGATTAGTCTGATTTTGATGTGTAAATTAAATTAAAAATCATAAAAGAGTAAATACGGACGTTGACATTACCTTTTAAAATTGTCAATTATCTCCAAACGAACTATAATGACGAAAATGAACCACATATTCTACTTAGGAAGTGATTTCAGAATTCATTAATGCTCAATTGTTATACTCAAAATTAGAACCCATCGAGTCTTTGTATGCAAAGTTGTATCTGGTCAGAAGTGTCATCCGCGCTCTCAACATCGTTGATAAAATTTTCTCATACGAATGGGAATATAACTTTGAAAATACAAAATGTCTTTTTGATTATTTATATTTGACAATTAATACCCTTTGTAGGTTATGAATGTAATTGTGACTATAAGATTCGTCAGGTTCTTCATTATATTATTGTTAGCCAATCGAAGTCGACTTATGCGCAAACTGTATTCTTTTACTATTTTATTTGTCTTTGATTCTGATATTGTTCGGAATAAATACGCAAATGATGAAATAAGATATTTATTCAATATAAATAGGATAAACATCTGGTGTAACAAGATCAAAACCTCCACCATTAAAAATTGGAATAAGACTTGTTGCGGAACCATTTTTAACACGAGTTATTGTTAATATTTGTCTTTCATGAAAATTTTCACTGTTAAAATATAATTCTTCTGGCAATAATTTGAAACAATCATCACATGTTTTTGACTTCCATTGAATACTCACAGTATCATTTCCATTTATTCGATGTGGTGGAGTTATAAGCCAAACTTGAACTTTTACACTTTGATTTAAAAGTAGTTTTGATGTTTGTGGTTGATATAAAAGACCAAGCATAACATCTCGACAAGCGGTCGTCCAATTTTTTGGTATTAAATCATCAAAATATTTCTCATCTGGCTTTCCCATTGATATAACTTGGTAATATATTACAAATTGTCTAACAGTCCACCCTGAACGTCCAACTACAGTGTATCAAAGGGGAATTTCTGTGTTCTTTTTAAAAAAAATTTCTTCACATGGGTAAATTTGTCCACTATCAGTTCGACATGTTTCTTTTGAATGCCAATAATCTTCATCTTGAGAAGAATTATTTGAATATAACATTTCATAAGTAAATTTCATATAATTTTTTATTTCATATGACGTTCCATTAAGCCAATATGAAGGGAATGAATTATATATATTTCCACCATATTCCCAATATGTTCCATACGAACAATCGAGAGGAGGAGACTCTGCTAATAGTTGAACATAATATTTTGATTGTGGTGAATCAGGTATTGCATAGGGAAAATTTTTCATGACAAACGCTGTTAATCTTGCTGAAGATCTTACAGGATATGTTAGAAAAGCTTGCTGATTAATTTCATCAATTGCATATATTGTTGTACCATTGTCAGGAGAAAATACAATTTGAGAAGGAAAATATGGTTGCACAGTTTCTCCTTCATAACACCAAAACATAAACGATATAAAATACAAGTATATTTTCATCATGTTAATATTCTAAAATAATAAACTCAATGTAGGTTTATCAGAATATATCACACAAAAAATAACTCGTCATAAAATGATGAATCGAAAAAAAAGATTATTATGATATTTTCTTCATTCTTATGATTGTCAATAAACTTTTTCTACACGTAGTATTATACGACGTGTGTCAGTCTTCTCACAAATAGTATTGACTTTGTTCTATTTCTGCTGCTCGAAATAAAATAATCTTTTCTTTTTCAGATATTCGAGCAAATAAATCGAAATTAAAATTGAATATTCACTAAACAAGAAAATGTACGGAAAGGAATATTTAAAAATCGACCTTTGACGTAGGATATCCTAGATCAGGATTCGAGTATTTTCCAAAAATATTCGCCCATAGGTTAGACCAAGATAGAACTCGACGTGCTCTATCGAATGTCCTATTCACTTTCTCAAAAAGACCTTTTCTTCAGGTAAAAAAACACAAAATGCTAGTAAAAAATAGGTAAAAAGTCAAAATAATTTAGTAAAACCTATAGGGATTCGCTCATAGGTTAGATCACACGCTGAAACTTTAGGAATGGATAGAGTTTGATGAGCTTTATCGAATGAATACTTTGGTTACTATATTCCAATACGTTATAGTGCAGAAAACGACTAATTAGTAGTTTTTTACTAATAAATATAGTAAATTATTGTTCATATGCACTTAAATTTTAGACCAACTTAGACCAGCATTAGATCAAGATGGAACTCAATGAGCATTATCCAATGAATATCTTGGTTGATGCATCCGAGGGAGCGATCATCGAGAGTATCTTTTATAAATAAATATAAATTAGATATTATATTTTGAAAAAATTCATTTATTAAGTGAAAACATTAGAAAGTAAAATATTCATTTTGAATAGTGACAAAGAGTAGAAAGAAAACGACTAACGAGGGAAGGTCCCGAGGTGTCCAACGACTTTAGAGCTCATCTTTTGATCATAGATAGACAACGATGAGATATAAAAAACTCCAAAAGAATACGTTCCCTTAGGTCTTCCTTTCAAAGTTATAGCTATTTTATTAGAATTTCAGTTTATAGTCTAGTATGTACCATGAAATCGAATGGCATTATTTCGAGCTGAAATTTAGCCCACAGGTAGTTGTACTTATGGATAGAATACACTGAAAATTTCATCTACAAAAATGTTTCCTTCGCCAGATATTCACTTCACAAAATTAATTTGTATCCTTCGAAAGATTTATGAATCTCACGGTTTTTGAGAGTCCAATACCTGGCGAAGGAAACATTTTTTTAGCTGAAATGTTCAGCGTATTCTATTCGTAAGTATAGCTATCTGTGGGCTAAATTTCAGCTCGAAATAATGCCATTCGATTTCTTGGTATATTCCAGACTATAGACTGAAATTCTAGTAAAATAGCTATAACTTTGAAAGGAAGACCTAAGGGAAAGTATCCTTTTGAAGTTTTTCATATCTCATCGATGTCTACCTTTGGTCAAAAGATGAGCTCTAAAGTCGTTGGACACCTCGAGACCTTCCCTCGTAAGTTTTACTCAGATTTATTTCAATAATTCAATATTTGTTCATTCCAGTAAAAAAAAATCTGTCGATTACAGTTTGAAGTTTTTACAATTTGGATATTTGCATATAATCTGATACTTATATGTATCGATATCAACGATGATATAAGCTTGATTTGATTCATTTATGAGTGTTAATAGAAGTCCATTCGATATTAGATTCCATGTTGTAAATGATATAACATATGCTAGTAGAATTTCGACCAAAAATTAATTAAAAACGCTAACAATAAATGCTCTTTTACTGTATTTTAGCAAATTCTACAAATTACAATAAATTCATAGTAAAAAATTGAATAGGTCTATATGGAGCGCGCTCTATAAATTGCAATAAATAAGACAAAAATTGAAAAGCTTGTGTAGCGAACTCTACTTTAAACTCATAAAGACGTTCAATATTAATTTAAGTTTAAATAAACTTTAAATTTAAAATTTTGTTTTAAACTTTAGAATTAAGTTATAGAATTTTAAATTAGCATTTACCTTAAAACTGATTCGCTGTGATTAATATCCATGTGTTTGAAATAAAATTGTTATTCAATAGAATAATCGCATATGAAAATATCTCTTTTGTGAACGTCTCAATATGCCAACGACTTGTTACTACTCCTTTCGCGAAACTTAACATTTGTACGTTCACGATATCTAGACTGGATTTTTTTTCTTCATCTTTCTTTATCATACTACAATATACATCACTTATAAAATGTACAACTAGTGTAACTGATAATTTGGCAATTGTATTACAGTCACCAGTAGGCATAATTCTCAAAAAAAGAACTGATGTTTTAACCCAGTTCTCAAGAAAAGAACTGGTGAACTGTCACACATCTAACTCTGAGGTCTATATTTGATGTTAGCTACTGGATTGAGGAAGTAAAGGAAAAGTTTAACCGATCAGGCTGAAAGTTTTGGGGATGACTACTATAACTATGGGAAATGTTTGCTGAAAGTTTCATCGAAATGTACTTTGAGTTTTTAATTGGGCCGAAATGTCCCTAAAATGTCCTGCGTCCTTCATTTATTCATCCATTTCACACAGGTATTACACAAACCTCTTGATTAAAAAAATACAACCGAAAAAATCTTCGAATTCATATTCATTTTTACATTTGAATAAAAAGAAAATGAGCTTAGCATTTCTACTGTTTCAGATCGAAGATTAACGATTCTCTATCAACACACAATATGTACCAAACATCACAGTTACCTAAAAATCCAACAACTCCTTCGAAACTAGTCATGGTAGCTGAACTCACTCTCACCCTCACAAGATCATTTATAGGCGTAAAGAAGGCTTTAAATGTTATTTACAAAATTTCTCTTTATGTTTGTTGATGTAATGAAAAGTACAGTTCATGAAGCAGAAAGTTGTTTTCTTTATTAGAATCGATTTTTGTCATATGTTAGTCGTTAGCAGTTAAAGATATATGAAATTTCTCCCGTGGATCACATGTAAAATGACATACTGGACATTCTTTCTTACAGTTTTTACGAATCCATCCCATCAAACAATTTTCATGATAAACATGACTACATTGTGTCATCACTGGTCGATTTTCATCTGTAATAATTACCAGACATATTGAACATTCTCGAAAGCAGCTACGATACTTTGATGATTGCATTGAGCTAGCGTCTGCTTTAGCAAAAGCTTTTATATCGTTGACAGTAGTCGTCACTTTTGGAAATGAACTGAAAATAATATTCACAATGTTGTGCGCTCGTGCGATGCGGTTTTTATTGGGCAATTGAAAATATTCTGTTTTAGCTGTATCATCAAGATCGTCTTTGATTCGACGAAGAAAATCTTGTCGACGTTTATGCAGAATTTTTTCCATATTTGAATTTGTATCTGTCATATTATCACCGAATATGATGGCATTGACCTGGTTGATAATTGCGACAATATCGTTATCTTCTCTATTTTTATTTAAAAAATTGTCATTCGTCATTGTTTGATCATTACAGGGGGGGGAATATAATAGAAGACCATCGTAACACATCTTTACCAAATACTGTAGTGGTTAATTTGATATATTTCCGAATGGATGACGATATTCGACCATATTCAAGACATATGTAGATTTTGTTGTAACCGATGGAAGCATTTTTCAGAACTGATTTCAAAGAGTCCATCACGTTTTGAGCTTCAAAACGGTGATCTCCAAGTCCAATTGAATCTGTGTAAGCATTATCGGGAAAATCATGGTAAGTAGTGAAAAAGGTCGTTTGGCCGAAAGAAGTATCATCGGCATCAGTAGGCCCTGACATTGCCTTCACACTTCGTAGATGTCCTGAAATTTCTTTTTCTCTCCATTCAGTTACATATACAATCTACTGGTGTTGGGATTGACAGTTACCTCCATTACTGATGACGATAAATTTAAAACAATTTTTCTTTCTTTTCTTTTGCATCGTTGCAAAGACATCTATTTGTTGATTCTTTTCAAATGTTCACAATTAAAAGAAAAACGTGAATGACGCATAATGCTCAGTTTTGTCGGTGAGCAACTGTTCAAAAGTCTCTACTTGTAAAAAAAGACTATATGAATCCGAGAGAGGTGGAAGTGCTGTTGAGCGCACCAGAGAAGTAATACAATGTTGTGAGTTGAATTCAAAAGTGTGAATAGTTATGTTATTGTTTGTTTTGTGGCCCTGTCTGAAGATATTGCAGCATAAAAGAAGAATTAAAGAGCTATACAAGTTGCTTTCTTCTAAAACAATATGATACTACTTTTCTATCGAAAGAAAATAAGTTTTGACAGACTGTTGTTTCCGTTTTAACTTTGTACGATCCATATGGCTTCGGTAACTGATGATGTGATTAATCACAGTGTAATGCTGACGTCGTTAAAGAGTAACTGTTTTTCGTTTTCTTTCTACTCTTTGTCCTTAAAAAATCGTCACTCACCTTTGAAAATATATTTAAGCAAACTTACAACTCATTTCAAATAAAAAGAAAAATATCAGACTCTAAACAAAATGCAATACATCTGCATATTTGCATTACTCTGCTCGATGATGATGCCAATGGATGGAGCCACGTGTAGGTGCAGCTGTAGTTCTTCTACCTACTATCCAGCGACAATCTGCTCCAATGCATCAGATTGTGCCAGTGCATGCTATACTACCTATGTCAACTGTCGCACGTCTAACTCAATAGACTGCTGTGGTAGTTCTTGTGCTTATTACATGTCATCATCGTGGAATGGTGGAACATGTCAATTTCGCTGCTCTCAGTCGCTCAGTTCAAGCGCAGTTTTGGTAGGAACTACCTATTCGAGTCCATGTTCATCAAGCTCATGTCAATCGTCGTGTGGCTTGGTGTATCCAAACAGCTGTGGTGTTGACACCAACAATGCTTATTGCTTACATGCTGTCAGTTAGTATCGACTAATGTCGATATTCATCTTTGTATTCGGTCTCATTACTTTTTGCTTTGTCAGCAAACAGTTTTGAATGATAATCTCTCTCATAGGCAAACTATATTATTGTCTATAACGTTTATCTCAAATATGAGTTTGTTTTATATCTGAGCATCTGTTTTACTAAAGTTGTGTTACTTTCGATGCATACGAATGTTATTTAATTTCGGATGCTATTAAGTATGTATCATGCCATTTGAAGCCAATCCAGATTTATTATACTTCATTTTTGTTGCAGTACAGAATATTTCATTCTTTAAATGGCTGGATAGAACATTTATTTCTCTAGCGGATTGTGTAGCTTGACGCTTATTTATATTGTTTATCGATCTCCATTACCATTATTTTATGCAGATTTGGTTTTCGTTATTATTCGTATTCAAGTTGAGTTACCTTTCTCACCAAAATATGCTCTGAATTAAGCGCATGACAAAGCAATATTTACAGTATGTTGTCCTACGATTAATTATTTATATACTGTATATCTTTGATAAAGATCTTGTCTATGTAATGAACGTACTTACCAACAACACACTTTTCATAATCAAAAAGACTTTTTCCAACAGTTAAACTGACAATGAAATACAGAAATGTACATAACTAAGTAGATTTAAAGATGTAAGTTTTTTATTTTAGCAAAAGAGAAATGCAAAACTCGAACTCGATTACGATCTAGTCCTAGCCAAGAGACTCCTGGTTTCTAAATTTCCTTCTCGTCGTGACTTTTAGTGGAATAATAATCGAAATAGCATGAAGTGTGATCATCTTTGGAGCAATCAGGATTTCTTGAAACACACTCGATCATCAGAAAAATTTAGTCATATTTTTAGTTCAATTTCTAAGCAGAGTTTACTAGCTGTGTTTTTGTATATTTTGTGAGAGATTGCGATATTAAATACTAATAACTTAATAAGAGAAGAGTGAACTTTATTAAAGAATTATATTGACTCGAAAGGTATTGATGCAACTCACATATAGGATTTCGAGGACAATAATGAGATGCGATCTGTAAATATTCAACACAATATGTGGAATTGATTCCATGTATCTCTTTATCTATCGCACTCAGTAGATCTGCATTGTATGAAGTATTTATACATGAAAGTACTGTTGCAAAAAATGATAATCAATAATGAAACGTTTCTGGACTCACATTAATGAGAATAGACGGCAATAGAATTCTATTGACTATCAAACAAGTTCTAAATACCCCAGCGAATAACTCTAATCGTTGAATGAGTTTTTTT
>JAJEKB010018985.1:0-57442 GCA_022393335.1 Macrotrachela quadricornifera
ATCATTTTTAACCACCTGGTCTTATATTTTTGTCCAGGACTGTATATGTTGCAAGATAAATTAAAATGCAGTTCAATTTAAAATTGTTCTAAGAGAAATTAAAATTTTAATTTCTTCTAGGACAAATTAAAATAAATTTTTGTTTCGCTTATTTTTTGATAAAACTTGTGGATTCTTATTTCGCGTAGGATGAGGGTGAGAGTATGTGGGAGCGTGGTTGTGACAGTGAGGATGAAGTTGAAATTGAATGAATGTATGTAAAGACGAGGGCGAAAAGAAGAAAATCATGATCATTCTTACTATCACGTTTTTACCCTCAATGTCAGCCTCAATTTGACCTACATGCTCCACCATTCTCACCGTTACACTCTCACCCTCACATACTCTCGACTTTATCCTACGCACAATAAGAATATGCATGTTTTACTTAAGAAATAAACGAAACAAAAATTTATTTTAATTTGCCCTAGAAAAAATTAAAATTTTAATTTCTCTTAGAACAATTTTAAATTGAACAGCATTTTAATTTATCCTGCGACATATATATATGTAGAGAGAGACTTGTACATTTATTTTTTTTTGTTCTGTGATGAATGAATGAATGTATATCACTCATTCAGTGCATCTTCCCTTTCAATAGAGGGAACTATTTTACAATAATTATAATACGATTTTAACTCCAGTTACAATGATTGTATTTGGATTTTTAACTATTTGAAATGTTAAACTTAGTCAACAACATGTTAATAGTCAAATCAATATGAATTGAATACTTATCAATCAACGAATTGATAAAGTTAATATAAAATCTCGAAAATATGAAATATCAATTATGATATTTGTTCAATTAGATGTTTATCTTATAACATGTTTACCTTTTCCAATACATCTTGTCTATTCAACTGTTATAATCCAATAGACGAAATCAAATATTCAATTAGCTCTTGGTAGATTTTACTCAACTATTGCATATACATTATGTATTAACAACATGTATTTTTGCAAAAATATTTGAATTAATGATTAATGGAAGATTGATTGTTCAAAATTTGTTTTACACTAAACAAAAATAGAAGATAATTAGAATTGTAACTATTATAATAAATTAACAGACAACATTGAAAACTTGAACATAAAAACACTAAAAAATTTCTGTTGTTTTTTTTTTGAATTTTGTCTATAGAAGAAATATATAACTCAAAAGCACTCATAACACATTTTGTATTCTGCATACACTCTATCTAGAAAAACTACAGATGTCGTACAGTTTGAATATATGGGATGTTTACTGACAAAAAACGGCAAAATAAAAGATAAAGTCTAATGGCTATACAATACGAACAAACTAAAGTACTAAGATTACTTGATAAAAAATGCACCAATAGAAATTAACCAGAAGAAAACTATGTCAAAAACAAAAACACCAATATATATATATGTATAGAATTACTGCTATCTAAGACTCTTGAATGAACCTATATACATTTATTATTTTGCATAGAGATAGATTGATCATGAAATAGGTTTTATCTGTCATCAAAAGAATGATTATTTATTCTCAAATTAAATTCATTTTTCTGATTAGTCATTCACAATAGTAAGAATAATTTTGTTTTGTCGTGTCTAATTAGTGAAGCTTTAAAAGGAAAAATATGCTGCACAACCAATAAAAAATTGTGTTGTATATGATTGAAAAAAAGTATCTTATTATAAAATCATTTTTCTCCTTTCTATCCATACAACATATAACATATAGTTTATATCATGTATGAGTACGAACGATCGATAGGTCGTCCACTTGCTCTTATTTGCGTTCTTTATGTATGTGTTTTTTCGTAACTTTTATCGATATTCATATTCGTTTTTTCTTTATATCTATAGCGACCACGGTCATAATTCAGCGCATAGTTTATTCTTTCTATTGTATAGTTGACCTCAGTCTAAAACAAACTATATAATATCTCTCGCCTTTAAATAAGTCGAGTGTATCGTCTAACACCCAATGACATTTTTTTTATTATCTTCTTGTCATTTTCATATATCTTTTCTTACCAGATCATTAATTTTTTTAACATTTTCTCAAAGATTTATTCAATACAATATGTCGCATCCACAAGCATATATACCTGTACATGCATTTCATAAAGAAGATATAGAATCAATACTTAGTATTGCTGTACCATTATTAAATAATGATGAAACTCAACGACGATATGATTATCATCATAGCCGTCGAACAATGCTCTATTTTTTACTATCGATGTATAACACACCCAATAATGAACGATTAATTAATTTTATAAAAGAATGTGATCCAAAAATAGAAGAAACTCGTATTGAAAATGATTATAATCAATTAAAAAATATGATGGAACCATATCAAAAGCAATATAATGCTGAAAATCTTGGTACTTATTGGGAAACAAAGAGAGAACCAAATAGACCAGGACCAAAACAATCATTTGAATATATATCCAAACATCGTAAAGATGGTTTTAAACCAGAAGAGCTTAAAATATATTGGAATTATGATCAAATTGAGCAATTAAATAAACTTGAACTTATTAATCGAAAAACAGATGATGATGTCTATAACGCTCTATTAAAATCACCTGTTCCTACACGTAATAATGATGGAAAAATAATATTTCTTCAATCAGGCATTCAAGATGCTGTTTTTCAAGTTCCTGAAGGCAAACAAATTATTGTTCTTGATTTTGCTGATGAACGTATGCCAGGTGGTTATTTTCTCGAGAATGCTCGAACACAAGAAGAAGTTTGTGAAATATATATAAATTTAATTTGAAAAAAACATGATTTAAATATCATAATCTAGGTTATTCTTTATAACTCTGATGGCTATCAAGCATTATTAGATCTAAAATATCAAATGATGGATGGAGGTTATATGTTGCCTGAATATGGTGTTGCTTATGTAAAACGAGTACGATTTTTTCGTGATGCAGGCAACGAAGAACGTCTTACAGATTTAGTTGTGGCTGCTTGTAAGTATTTTGAATTAATAAATTAATATGAATTGTCCTTAATTCAGTCTATACTATCCATTATTTTGATTTATAATAACAATATTAATTCTTTGTATAAATTATAATCTCGAGAAAAAAAGCGTACTTTTAAAAGTACGTTCTTTTTTCTTGTTAAAAATAGTTCAGCTATCTAATACATTTGACCGAATTAAATATAATTTTTTCTTATATTTCCTTTTAAGCATTTAATGCGTGCCGTAATTTTCTCTATTAATAATAAAGCTAGTAACGTTAACATGCAAGAGTTAACATGCTAACTCATATTTAGCGGAAATGGATGGATATTTAAAGTTTTCAAAATTCTAGATGATCGATAGACTTGTATTAACATAATTTTTATCAAATTTAAAAATGAAATTTTTCAATTTGAAATATATTTTACAGATTTTTTTAATAGGTATAATTGATTTTTCTTTATTAGGTTATGATTTATCCGGTATGAATGAAGGTATATACAAACCACCATCAAGAGAAAATCTCGAAGAATTACGTGATCGTACATATAAAAAATTTCGAGCTGTTATAGCATCTGCTGTTGCTAATAGTGAGGGAAAAGGTGAAAATACATATTTATTATTAGGACCTATTGGAACTGGTGCATTTGCCAACGATTTACGAACGATAGCTCAAATATTTTCAAAAATATTAAATGAAAGTTTAATGAAATCTGAAAAACCTATACGTTATGCATTTGACCAAATTTGGTTCGTATCTATTGATAATCTTGATGTATTTAAAAACGAATTTCAAATCTGAACTATAAGGTTTTTTTGGCTTGAAACGTTAAGTTTTTTTTATAGACAAATAAAACAAATAAATATCTTATCAAATACATCTACTTAAAAAAAAATTTTGTTTTTTTTTGTTATTATTGCTTTGTAAAAGAAAACATTAAAATATATCAGTCAAACATAAAAAGAAAAAAATACACGAAAATTGTATTGTTTATGATTAAATATATTCCGTTGTATAATATTTATTGGCATCTTTTTTTAATATCACGTGTAACGGATTAAATTGTGTTGTTTTACGTGGTATTATTTCAATATTATTTGTTTCATGTGAAAGTAATGGTTGTTTTACATTTGATGTTCGTCGTGATTGAGATGCACTACTAACTAATGATCCACCACCAATTGCTCCTTCATTTTCACTTATAGTCGCATCAATTAAATTTGAATAGGCACTTTTAACTGTATCATCTAAATGTTCATCATTTACATGTGGAGTTAATGAAACTGTTTCATCTGGTAATGAATTTACTGTAACATTATTTGGTACAACAATAGCAGATAATGTTGTATTCTCTGTATTTATAGGAGTAGTTGTAGAATTTTCACTGAGTGGATTAATAACAACAGTTACAGGAGGTGCAGAAGGAATTGATTCTGATTTATCAGGTAAATCAATACCATAAATTTTTGGTGGTTCAACTGATGAAATTGATTTAGTTACAGGTGGTATATCATCACTTAAATCAGCACCATAAATACCACTATCAGCCGCTGTTAATGCTGGTTTAAGCGTTGATGGTGCAGCTGATGTAGCAACAGCTTCTGAACTTGTTGAACTTGTTTCTTTACCAGTTGTTCCTGTTTGACCTGATGTTGTTGTACCAGGAGATTTAAATCGAGAAGTATTGACATCAGCTATTTGTACTGTTCTTTCAGGTACTAATTTACGTTTTGTTGCTGTTGCATTTGTTGTATTTGTTGTTTGTTGAAGAAGTGGAGCTTTATCAGATGATTTTGCATCTGGTTTTAATGTTGTATTATTTGTCGATGTTGCTGATGAAATATTTTTCTTTCCTGCATTTGTTGATGGTAGTGACGTAGTCGTTTTAGAAGTTGTTGTCGTAGAAGATCGACGTCTAAAGAAAGAAAAATAAATGATGATGACGATAATAATAAAATAATTTGTTTGTATAAAAGAATTACCTTTTGATGAAAATAAATATACCTATACCAGCAAGTATAGCAATAATAAGAACGATTACACCAGCAATAATACCAATAATAATTTCTTTGAAAAATAAAAATAAAAAATATTTATTTAATGAAAAGATGTATTTTATTAGATACCTTTTTTAAATGGTTGCTTTGTTGCTGTTCCATTTATTATTTTTATATCATTATCTTCTATTGATGGTACAACTATTGTTGTTGATAGAATAGTTGTTGATGTTGTTATTGTCATAACAGAAGATACGGATGAGTCGGACAATAAGTCATACGCAATACCATCAGCATCATAATTCGAACGTGCTGTTGATGGAACAACTAAAATAAAATAAAATAAAATAAATTTCAATTATGTAAATGAAAAATTATTTTATCTTTAATGACATGCAATAGATGATTATCTCTTCTTTACGTCAATCTGTCTTCAATGATAATGAATTCTAATGATTATTATCTATATACCTTTATATCGTATTTTAAAATATCTTGGTTTTTTTGATAGAGACGTTTGTAATGACATGTATAATGAATTGGATGAAATAAGGTAACGCCTGTTAGGTGGGGGATGATTTGCTGAACGATCAGCACCACACCATGTTTGATATGATTTCCAAATAGTATTTGAACCTTTTCCTGATGTCATATCATCAGATGAAGAGTTATTTGATAATGAATTTAAATAACCAAAAATTTCTAAATATTCCGATCGACATTTAATTGCTTCTTGTAAACGTATTTGGATTGGTGATAATTCAATATACATTGATGGATCAACTTCTAAAAGTTTTCAAGAAATATATATATTACATTTGATCAAATAAGAAAAAAGGATAAATTTTACCAATATTAATAGAACATTTTAGATTATCAGCCATTGGATGTGGATAAGCTGGTGAAACAATAAATCCATAGAGTGTATTTCGTATTGATTCTGTATCTATGCACATCGTATGAACTAATAAATAAATAAATAAATAAATAAACAAATGAAGAATGTTTTTTTTTCTCATTTTCTTTTAAAATTACTTTGAGTGCAAGTATATTTCACAAAGAAATATGTTGGAGCATAAATTTTGTCTTTACATTGTATATAATTTCGACTAGATACTTCAATTGAACATGTTTTATTTCCTTCACATAATGATCCATCAATTGATTCTTGACATTGAACAAGAAAATCTGAATGAACATCAGGTTCACACATTTGTGTACGACGATAAACTTTACGTATTGATACGTCTGTTAATAAAGCTTTTTCGTCTGGACAAGATAACTGATGATGACCTTCTTCGGTTGCACACCAAAATTTATCATATGTTTTTGACGAAACTATTTAAACAAATATTTTTTTATATGATTTTTAAATATTAATCGGTATGTATATCTCAACAAGGAAAATAAGTTTGTCCTTGGGGAGTATAAAATGATCTTATCTGTTAATCAAAAATAAATTGTTGTATAGATAAGCAAAAAAGTCTTCTTGAATATCTCTTTTATTCTTCAGAAATAAAGATAAATCAGTATTAATTCATAAAACACTATATTTATATTAGAAAATATACTTAGATGCTATATAAGTGTCCGTTAAGATAGAATTTCTCAAGCTTATCAATATTTGCTTCTTTATCTGACTACTTGAATGTCGTTGAAGACAATATATCATCATGATTATAAATTAAGGACAAACATAACATGATGACATCTGAAAATTGCTAATAAGAAAACTCAAAAAATTCCCCCGATAATATATATAGTTTATTGAAACATCTATTTTTGTAATGTTAGTCAATTATGATACATACCTAATTGGGAGAAATAGTACAAACTGGTGACAATTGCCAGAATGCACTCAGGCCGAAGCCATACCACCATCCTACATCGGATGTATATTCCTTGTGTACTTAATTGTTTTCAGTTAGAATTATAATCATTACCATGACGATATTAATGATATAATCTCTATTGTATAATTAACATCTGAAACATAATACTAATGTGAAAAGATGGATTTACAAATTATTACGATAGCAAATGCTTGTTTCTTTTCCTTAATATTGACACCTTGTTTATTTCATCTAACAATGTATTATATAACCAATCATCATTTATTCCCTTGAGCAAATATGTACATACAGATATATGCGAAGAAAAAAAAACTTCACATTATCTCCAGAGAGAATTAGACTTACTCTAATCTTTCTATATATGTGAATGTGTGAAGAATACAGAATTGAAAATAGTTTTTATTTGAAATTATAGATTTGCTTATACAATCAAAATAAAACATTTATATATCTCACCTATTGACAAATACAAATATTGTTAGTTTTTTCTCTACAATATCATTACAAGACATACATGCATGTATATGTCTTACAACTACGTGTCCATCTCGATTATTTGTCCTTGTGGCAAAATCATTTACAGATTTCTCGTATTCTTTCCTTTCTCCATGCTCTCAGTTTCTGCTTGTTTATTATGATAACATACTGATAGATCGATGTTGCTGTTGCCTGCTATCTTTAATGCTGCACATATACATATACATATATATATATATATATATATGGGCGTCCCGCCTTATCCTAATTCATTCTAAGAACAGTCATCATAATGAGTTGAAGAATTGTTTTGATTATACGCTAAGAGTTCGACTTCAGGCGGTACATTCATCTCTGTCATGGCGCTAGATACTGGTATTCTATCGCATCGAATTCTATACATTCTCAATCATCATATTTGTTGTTTATGAAAGTAGACGAAGAAGAAAGATGATCATAGAAAACGAGCATATCTTTTTCTCCTTTTTTTAATGTCTCGAGTTAACCAAACAAACAAATAAATAAAACATATAGATTGATTTAGATTGCCTGCTTGCCTTCACACATGCAAAACTCATCTTCATATATTTGTATATATATATATATATATATATTAAGCGATTCTACCCTACTTTGCACACGCGAATAATGATAATAATTGACTGATGATTCTGTGAAACGATGACCACTTTAATGATAATGATGATGATGATAACGATAATAATAGTAATAATATAATAATCATAATAATGATGATAATAGTATGGTATTATTCCTGTTATCTGTTAGCTCTCTGTCATTTTATATTATAAATTCAAATTTGAAGAAGATCGATACCATAATCTCTATATTTCACTATGAATGCGGATATATATATATACACATATAGCGGAAAAGATAACGTATGTTTATATATATATATATATTGTATGTGTATGCATATTACATATAAATGACTTTATGCATATGTGAATGCGAAATACTAGCTTTTTCTGGACTAATTATTTATGATGATAAAACATATATACATAATGACAGTCAGTGATATATACGTTCCAGGTGTATCATATAGAATAACATGACGGGTAACTTACCCATTTTACTATTAGTATTCTTTTTTTTTTTGATATTTGCATCTTTATCTATTAATGTTTTCCTTTTTCTGAATAGAAGAAAAAGGTAGTTTGAATAGATAGATACATACAAATATTTTTACACTTGTCTTTTCTTGTTCACAAATAAGTGATGGTTACACATTGTCGCGGTTGAAAATAATGTCGGTAGTGTTAGTGATGATGGTGCCGATGGAACAGAGAGAGAGAGAGAGGGAGAGAGAGAGAGAAGGAGAGAAGAAGAGACAGAAGAAAAGATCTTTTCGAGCCGTGTATGCGCTGTTGGTGTTAGGGCATGGTAAAAAAAAATTTGCTAAAAAGAGAAAAGCAAGAGAAGAGAAAGAATTTATTCTTTCTTCTGTTTTTCACGCCCGGAAGAGCGACGAGAGCAATGTTAGAAGAACAGAGAGTAGAATGGAAAATCAATGTGTCGATCCTGGAAAAAAAAAGAAGAAAAAATAGAGAAAAGAAAGAAAAGGAATTGTTCTCATCATTCAAATATCTTTACAGAGAAGCAGACAATCATCGATATATTTATATATATATATATATATATATATATATCTCAAGACATATTTCCGTTAAAAATTAACTATAAAAAAGAAGAAAAATATTTGCAAAACTAATCTTAAAGAATAAGATAATACGAGAAAGAAACTTCGAAATTAGAAAAATGTCAGTCATGCAAATTTATTATTTATCCTTGATGAAAAGACTATATTAGAAAAGACTTAGTTGCACTAAGACGACTTATTTAAAAACAAAAGAAAAAAAGAAAAGGAAGTAAATACATACACACAGTCCAATTAGAGCCGAATGATACTGACATCCGTTCTAACCTTGTTCTTGTCGGAACACCGGAGCAAAGAAAAACGGAAGGATGACAATATATGAAAAGTCGAGACCGAGAGATTGAAAGACACGTAACATGAAGAAAAAGATGAAAGGAAAAAGGTGGATGTATGTTTGTGTATGTATGCACGTATATATATATATACACACACACAATAGATGCTTCAGGCAAAAAAATTCTCGAATATTAGTATGTTTAGAATGAATAATGACTGAAAAAATACAATGCATCGAAATCAAGTGTATTTTTTTGTCTTTTGTTATACAGATAATGCTGAAAATAAGAAAAAGATGATCGATATTGTCACCAAGTTGATGCCAATTGTCAAAAAAATATTCATTTTTTTCCTCTTCGACGACCATGTTATTTCGTCTTAGCGAAATCTCCTGAGAACTAAATGTCCGTTCATTCATCGATGCATGCGATCTCTGTATAGAAGAAAAAAGAAACCATTGTGATGACAGCGATGTTCAGCTTTTTTTGTCGCTATTTTTCTACGATATCAATAATAGTTGCCGGATAGAAGAATACGCAAGTATGTTTCATTCATCTACACGCTATCCTAAACTAAAAAAAAGAGAGCAAATAGCCTTGATTCATCATCCGATTCTTTCTGTCAGTAGCTCATCGAAGAAAACACCAGCTATACGAATAGTATGATGGTGACGGCGACAACGGCAAAACGAGAATCGATCAAAATTATTTTGTCGTCTTCTACGACTCTGTTATATTTCCTTGTCTGCCTGTTTTCTTTTGTGAATGAACGCACATAACAAATAAGAAGAAAAAAGGAAAGGGAGGCACTAACCACAATGCTGACAACGACTTTGTACGCCTTCCGTCGCTTACGGATGATGATGATGATGATGATGATGATGATGGTGGTGGTGATGGTGCTAATGATGGTAGTCTTGATATCGCTGCTATATGTATAAGGCAATATGTAAATTCAAGAGGACATCTCTCTCCATTGAAAGAACAGTGGTTGCTGCCGCTGGCTAGTTACTCGCTCGTCTATATTGAATTGCACAGTCTTTATCAACGAATCTCTTTCTCTCGTCTTTCTTCTGCTTCATTCTTGTTAACACGCTAATTGAGAGGCGGACGACGTACAGTAGACTGCAATTCGAGAGGTTCATTTTGCCTTTTTTGCTAAAGATGTATGGGAAAGAAAGAGCGCGAGTGGGGTGAATGGCGATAGCAAAAGGAGAGAGCGCGTTAGATAATCGATTTTGGCTTTAACTCTCTCATACAGGCGTCTACATTCACACAGATCTCGCATCAGTAGCAAAAGAAGAAGAAAAAAAGAAAAAGGGGAAGAGGATACAAAGAACTCTGATCCCTCTCGTGACAAATTAGTGAATGCGGTGTTGTGTGCAACGAATGGTAGAAGATTATTGATGTGTGCATTTGTTTGTTGATGCAAAGACACACGCATACTTATATGCGGTTGTCTTCATTCTCGGGTGTATTATTTTTGTTCAACTTATAATTTTAGACAAATCGAAAGTCTATATATACATATATGAATGCATGCGCCTAGGTTTTGATTTCCCAAGTGACATAAAAAAAGTTCATTGACACGTAAGAACAAAGTGTCTTTCTATTAAACAAAACCAATTATCGCCTCAATTCTATGATCGGTTCGTTTCATCATTGATCAATATTTATTATCTTGTTTCTTTTTTTTTTCTTAAGCCAATACTTGAGGATGGGAGTATTTCCGAAACAATATAGAGATATAAATACATAAACAAACAAAATGAACGAAAAAAAGCGTTTGCACAAGAATAGATGTCTATCTATAAATATATATATATATATATGTGTGTATGTATGTGTGTGTTTATGTATGAGAGGAAACAACATCAATAATAAAAAAAGAAACAAACTAATTACAACAAACAATCAACATATTTCATTTTATTCGTTGTGGGAATATAATTAATAGCTAAGATCTTCTTTGCGACCGAACTTCAGAATCAATGTACTAAAAACAACAGGAAATTAATAATAAATGAAAATAGAATAAGATAAAATAAGATAGGAACAAACCTGATAAAAATAGCGAGGTTTTGACAAAAAATAGCGATTCCTGGGTATAGTTTGTCTCTTTTATATGGAATATAGTAGCCAAAAAATACCCAAGCACCACCAATTAATGAACCAAATGCAAGTAAAAATGCAATGAACAGAATAATTCTGGCACCTACAAATAAAATGTTTCATCTTACAGATATATACTAAATGAATACAAAATATAACATACCGACTTGACCACCACATCTGTCACCATATGCGTCACCTCTAACTTGAGCATTTGATACACAATTAACTCTGATGAAAACCAATAGAAAAAAGTGATTCATTTAATATAATTTAATTTAAACTTACAAGATCAGTGCAAATGTGCCTACTGAACCAATGATATAATATACTTTGTTAAAATCCTCCTGTGTAGGATGTTTGCAAGTACTATCAATGATTATCCACCAACCAATTGCAAACTAAAATATGAAAAAAAAAGATAATAGAAGAATTTATTATAATAATTTATTTCGCACAATAACACCAGCCAAAATTGAAGCAATCGTATTTCGATTGAAACGTTCACGAAATTCTAAACCTTGACAGCAATCACCACAGTCGAACATTGTTGAAGAATAAGTAATCACTAAAGAAAAGAGAAAAACATCATCATCAGCTGCTCTAGTGACACATCAATTTTCTTTGGGTATTTATTTTGTCCAATCCAATAATATTCAATCAATTCTAACAAATATCTTGTAGCGCTCATATGTAATAAAAAGAGGTAAAAGAACCTTATTTTAAAATGGAGAATGTCAAGGATATTTTTTTTTATTATTTTTTCTGGTATATTTTATTTTATTGATATAAAGTATAAAAAGAAAGATGTCATTATTTTCAACACTTTTACCTATTATTCGATCAGTATTTTCACGATGGACAGCATTACAATTAGCTGTTGCTCATTCAATGGGTGGTCCAGAAAGCGAAGCAAAATATGAAGCATTTATTGAAGCACTTGCTCAACATCTTATACGAAATGTTCGACCATCAGTATCAATATCTTCTATAGAACAAGATATTCAAGAATATCTCGATGAAATACTTGATGAAGAATTTAACACAGTTTTAGATGATGGTTCAAGTACTGAATTAGCACAACTATTTGTTCGTTATATTCAACTTATTCAACAAGGTAAATTAGCTGATGTTCAACATGAATTACAATTACAACATTCAAATGCACCACCAATACAAATGTCTGTTCGTAATAAAAATGATGATGATTTATCATCATCATCATCCGATGATGATGATGATGAGAATGATAATAATAAAGGTGATAATGAAATGAGAGAAGAACAATCCACAAATGAATCAAAATCACAAGCAATGGATGTTGATGAAGAAGGTTGGATGACTGTTCATCGACGTGGTGGAGGAAAAAAATAGTTTTTGTTGTTTTACTTATCATTATATAAAAAGTAATATAGTACAAAAATTGTTGTATCGAAGAAAAATAAGAAAAGTTTTTTTTTATTTTTCTCTGCAAGATAAATTTTTGCCCGTAATATAATGTAAGACATGAATTTACAAAATCTTATTTCTCCTTTGAATAAAGATGTGACATGTTTTTTTCTTAATTCAAACTTAATATAGCTTCTGATTCTTGCGTGAATCTCAGGAGATTTTCACAATGATAGTACGATAATATTTATGATTAATATTTTATTTCTTCAGATGGGTATTTTTCATTTTGGAAATGCAGATTACTCTACGAGTTTTTTTGTTGCATCAATTTTTATGTTTTTAAGTACTCTATGTTGTATATCAGCATTTGCATCACCCTATTGGACAAAACGTTATCTTGATACACCAAAAGATTTTCAAAATATTGGATTATGGGAATTATGTTTATATAAATATCGTCATTATAAAGATGATTTACAAATACCTTATACTGGTTGTTTTTGGTTTTGGACTAATGATATGTATCGTTTTCGTGATTGGATTATTCCACGTAAGTTTTCCTATTGAATTGAATAAAATAATTAAATTTTATTTTATAGCTTGGTTTAAATGGGTACAAGCATTTGCTACATTAGCATTTATTTTTACAGTAGCAACAATGTCAAGTTTAGCTGTAGCAGTTTTTTCATCATTTCGTTGGCAATGGAAATATCAATTAGTTTGGTGTATTATATCATTTATTATTTGTAAGTGTTTGATTAATGAATAATTCTTGTATTTTTATTACTTCGTTTTTTTTTCAGTTGCTTTTGAACTTATTGCTATAACGATCTATGGTATCTGTAGTCAAGATCGTCTTTGGATGCCAAGACCAGAATTTAACTATTTATCATATAGTTATTGGATTGAATTCGCTGCACTAGTACTTGCTTTGGCTGCTTGTAAGTTTTAATTTGTTAATAAATTAAGAATTGAAATATGTTTATTATGAACTATAAGGTGGATTGTTTGCTGCTGAAGTTCAATTTCTTCGAGCACCCTATCAAGGTAATATCGATGAAAAACAATATGATGATGAGTATCCACATTCACCATCAAATGGTTCCCATATGCAATTAACTTATGGACGTAATCGTAGACCACAATCTGAATTATAATTTTTCAATTAATGAAAATTTATTGATATGACGAATTTATTCTGCATATTTTACTTTTTCCTTTTTGACACATTCCATTTTAGAAATTTTTTTTTCTTGTATATTTCATATTTATGTCAAATTCTCAATATGTGCTATCTCAACTCTTTTTTTTAATGTTGATTTTAGCTTTTGGCTCCAATGAACTCACAGTTTTTTTTTCTATTTTAGAATTTATAATGTTATTTCATGTTTTTTTTTTCTCTTCTCTTTTTTTTTTAAACTGATCAAATGATGACTTCGCTTCATATACAGTGTAAAATAAAAGTAAAATAATAGGTGTACGGATGTGAATATTTAAAATGTAATAATTCAAAAAAATAAGTACTTCTAAATGAAACACATTACGGCATCGGTCAAGGTCATAAAAGTGAATTCTTTCGGAAAAAATTTGAAATATTGTTTATCCAAAAAAAAGTTGCACATACTATCTTGTAAATAAAAAAAATGTTTGACAAAGAGAATAGAAATTTATTATTGTAGATTGATGTCGTTCATCTAATTCCAATTCACATTTATCTGAAGCGAAATCTCCTTAAAATTAAATTTAGTTCAAATGAAGACTGAAACAAAAAACAAATATCTTTTTCCAATATAAAAATAATTTAATTCAATTTAATATATTTATAAAGAGAGAAGTTTCATTGAACATTCTACTTGAAAAAGAAAGAAAAGGACCTATGTAGATGATGAATATAAGAATTATTAGCCTTTCATCATCTCTTGGAAGTAGTAATAATAGCGTTGACTAAAATTTGTTAAAGATAAAAATTATAAATTTAACAATTCATTGAATTGGTAAACTCAAAACTTTATTCGAATTGAACAGTTTTCTGGTCCGATCTGGTTACGTTTCAGAATCGGTTACTTTTCGCCTTTTCTTTTGTTAATTCTAAGACAGTAAAACTAGTTTAGTATGCTCGTTTTAATTCAATCCTATGATATTAATCACTAAAAGATTTAAACTTGAAGATCTTCAACGAGCAAATTCACGCATTTTTGTCGTACAAAGAGAATCTCGGATTTTACTGTATCAATTAATTATAATCATAAAGAATTACTCAGTGATCAAAAATAACATTTAAGCTCTAGCAGATGATGAAAATGATAATTTGACATCATATTTTGTTTCTTTTTTCATTTACTTTGTTTTTCTTAGTTAGTGTACTAGATATTGATAAACATTTTCGACGTTTGATAGAATATATCGATTTCTGCTTGGACCACATAAAATCAGTATTGGAACTTGTTTCTAGACGAATTGACCTCAAATATATGAAAAGATCTTATATGATATTTCTTTTAATAACTATGACTACGTAGTATAATAAAGATTTCTCGATGACAAAATGTGTTATCAAACAATACTTTTCATTATCTAAGAGTGCTCATTGAATTGTACTTAGGACATTAGTACTTTCTTTCTAACACATTCTTCGATGAATTTACCTGGAAATTATTGTATACGTTTGAGTTTATCTTATTGAAGAACAGTATGTTGCTTTTTTTTATTTTTCTGAGTGAAACCATTGCCTGTCGGCAGATAATTTTCAATATCTGTTAAAACTCGTTGAGTTCTACTTGGAATATACATCAAACTAGTATTGTAATATACTCCTCAATGAATCTAGATGTGACATCATTCACATAAATTCAATGTATTGAACTCAGTCTGCTAGACTCCTCTTGACAGACTGTCGGAAATTGTCAATGGCTAATAGTTTGTAGTTGGTGCTTAAAATAGAAAGATATTACAATAGATTCTGTGTTAATATAAATGCAAAACCAGTTACTAGCATCATGCAACAATAGTATTCTTATACGACTGAAGAAGCCTTTTAGTTGTATTAAATAAAGATTCTAAATAGCAAAGGAGCAAATTTATCAATTTTCGTAAACTAAATTATATTTTTATTGCAGAAAGTCAACATATTTTATATCTTTATGGAGTCGAAGTCAAGCAAATTCAACAGACTAATGCGATCCAAATTGAAAAGAACTCTACCCGATTTTCAGCCTGATGTCCGTAAATGAAGATCTACATAAAAAACTAGAACGTTATCGTACTTTTATTCATCTACAAATGCACATGAGTTGTTCTGTACAATTTGAATTTAATAGTTTTCATAATTCTTTGTATAATTTAATTAATAATGAAGAAATTGTCACTTCATATATGAAATTTATTTAAAGAAAAGTGCCGGGCGAATGAAACAATCATTATAGTGCAAGTTTAATATAATAAATATTGTGAAACTATATATGAAGAAATAATTAAATATTTCCGTCATTGTTATTATTCATTAAAAAATATTTATTCATCCGAACGTCCTTTTCACCTCTAATAATTTTTCAAGCTTTGAAGGTATAAGAAAATGTCAACTAAAATAATAGAGTTACTAATGTGCTCATATTAAAGTATTTTATGAAGTTAATTTACGCTATTTTTATCATTCATATTGAAAGTGAAAATACCGTTGACTATTTTCATGCCGTATGCTGGACAATAGAAAAAATAAAATCGCATAAATTCGGTTACAAGCAAAACATAATTCATTATACTACTATAAAAAATAATCTATGTCCTATTGATTAATTGATAATATATTTCAAACGTAAATTAATTGTATAATCAGCAAATTCAAAATATGAGATTGAATGATTAAAAAAGAGATGAAAAAAAAGATCAATTTTCAGTACGTGATCGAGAATCTAAGAGAGTATATGTGTAAATAAATTAAATCAATAAAGAAAAATCTCTTTTCAAAAAGAAAAGATCGACAAAACTTTTCTTGATTTCAAGCAATTGCAAAAAGCATTTCTCTAAATGTAACAATGGGATTCATTCTTCTAATGTCATCAACGATGTGAATGTGCTTTTAACTTTCATTTGAATGATTGATAGAAGTATATATATATCATGACCTTTTTTCTATATAAATTATCTGTTACAAAAAATCGAATTACTATATCTATAAAACACTGAAAAATAAAACAGTAAAACTTGAAAGATCTCATTTTAAAACACTGATTTTAGGAATGTTGTCTGTGAATTGATAATAACGTGTCTTTAACTCAAAAGAACTTCAATAAAATTTTCTCCATTATGAGTTGTTATATATGTGTGACATTTAACTGTAATAACCTAAGTTTAACAATAGATTGAATAAGTTTAAAACTTTAATATTATTATTCTTTAATCAAATAATTAATCTATCATAAGACGTTGTTTCAGTTAATCTTCCTGATACTCTATTTAATATGATTTGCAGTAATGATTTTTCAAATTTGAAGAGTAATTAATATGGAAATAGGTCGAGCATTATCATGATTGACAATAACAACTGTAATATTTATCGATTTTCTTCAATTAAAAGTTCATTTAATGGTGAATCATAATATTGTATTACTATATATGTCAACATGATTATATCGTCTTCGTAAAGAGTGTACTCGTATCTTTTGATGTTATTCTTTTCATAATATTAGATAACTTTGAAACAATGACTTTTTCACAAACGGACAAATCTTTAATCTTATTGTAATTTCTTAAATACACTACAATACTGAGGTTTATTTTGGAAGTTCTATTAATTCACTGCGTGAGACTATTAACATTTTGATAGTCTATACTAACAGCAGTCGTCAGTGGATCTATTAATACGTATACATTTACATATATTTTATGACTAGCTGTCTTATACTAAGAGGATTATTTGACAATGTGTTCTCCTTTATTTAACAAGCAGCTACTTCTACAATCTTACAATGACAAATTACATCAATGAATAAATTTTAATTAAAATGTAACGTTTATTCAATATCTAAAAATCGTTAAACAAAATAGAATTGTACAATATACAGCACAATAAGAACACAAAAATATGTGAGAATATTGAGTGTTAATATAAAGGCCATTTTATATCTTAAAAACTAATGTCGCATCATATACATTCAAATCGTTTGCAATTTTTGGGGTATGTTAGGATTGTAGTAAAAAAGCTACAGTGAAATTTTCAGTCCTATATCATGATGTTTAAGCAAGATATTACTCAAACAAGAGCCAAAAATAACTCATTTGACAAATCAAATTTCTCTAACGAGACTGATTATATATAATTAGGCTTTTCTTTTGCTTAAGAAAAGAATGTCCAGAAGTAATGCAGTGCGGAGCCCTTTCCTTTTAATTCTTACTTTTTAAATTAAAAAAAAGGGATTACAAGTTCAACGACTCAAAAACTCTCAAAAAATTGGCGTCTAATTATATCAGTGCGTGGATATATAATAAAAACAAAGGTTAATTAAAAACAAGTCTCTGTACATCCATTGCGGTTTGACATGTTCTTTCAAACGGGAAAAATGAAATATATAGAATAGATATTGATAGAAAATTTTGGTTAATGCGGCCGGAAAAGCATCAACTGAGAAAAACTGAAAAATATTTTCCTTTTATTTTGAAAAAAAGGGCTATTTTTAAACGAGATTTATATATTAATTAAGTATTTCTTTCGACATAATATTGTTAAAATTTTAAATTAATTGATTTTATTTATTTGTTGAAGAACAAAAGAGTTTTTCTTAGTTGTAATATGTTTTATTTAATTAAATTCATTGTTTTTTAATAAAAACACTAAATGAAGTTTATTTTATTAATAACAATTTATGAATATCTTCTATTGAGAAAGTGCTTTATTAAAATGATTCTAATAGAAGAAAGAATTTATAACAATAGACCTATCTATGATTAAAAGTTCTGTTCTATAGGCAGGAACTATACCTCATATTCTTTTTAATACATAGTTTATTTCCATTTTTTTCTGTTCTAGGGAATTAGAAAGATATAGCAGGTAATAGAAAGTAACTAAGCTTACATTACAAGATTGAAGCTTGAAAATAAAAATGATATTAAAGGATATAATATTAATAATTGTACGAAAGTAGTATGAAATATTTACTTATTTAGGAAAATTCAGTTATTTATATCTTGTATTTTAATAATGACCTATGCTTTAGCATTAAAATTAACGGACTAAGAAAATCAAGTCGAACTGTAACGCATAGAAGTATGTCGAGATTTATATATTAAGATTTGACATAAAATTACTTTTTAATAATGAAATATTTATTACTTAATTAGAAATTATTTTAAAAGAAATCCTCAGCTCAAAATTTTTAAACATATCGAAAACAAAAAGTAGATTGCTATTTATATTGCTATCAAATCTTTTGTATATCTTTAAAAAAAATAATAAATACATAATATTGAATTAAAAATAGAAATCAATTTATTAAAATATTCTCTCAATATGAGACTGTGTAAAGCATCTTTATCAACCTATGATTGACCCTTATTATAATGAAGTTTGATGGCATAAACACTTATAATAATCTTCACTAATTCATTCTGTCGGCAGATGATCTAAGTACTTTAGTTCAAAGCGAATCATTAATGAGAAATCTTCTTTCAGTGATCATCACTTCATTAAGAACATTCATCTAATTTTGTTTTCTAAACAAATTTTCTTTATTAAATTGTATCTGATATAGGTATTCAGCTAGTTTTTAAGAATTTTATCTGTCTATGAATGAGATAAATTTAAAATTTATTATTGACTATAATTAAACATATCTCTATTTACTTAGAATTAATATAGCCGAAGATTTCAAGAAAAAGTAATATTATTTGTATGTCACTGAATATTTGACTATGAATGATATCATATATATATGTATATGTTTTCAATTATCTTCAACTCTGAATATTTAAAGCATAGATACTTTTATTTTTGATAAAATGATAAAAAAATAACATATTTGGTTTTTATAGACAATAAAATAAACCAATTTTATATGCCCTCTTAAGCACTTAAAATACCAGAATATAAAAAAAAACAATAGCTCGGTGATCTTATTTCCGTTTTGGCATATATTTATCTCAACAATCGTCTATTTATAATTTTAGTTCTTAAAATCTAATTCTATTCATATAATTTTAGACAATATAAATGAACTTATATGTAATCAAGAAGTATTTGATAATAAAGATAAATGTTTATATACACTATTAGATGCCAATTTAGATTGAGTCATCAATCAATGTTATGGAAAGATAAAGATAGAACGATACTGGAATGTTTTTTGTTGCTAATCTCATCAGACGTTGATATAGATATCTTTATGATTTTCGCATACAAAATAATATGGGGATTCTTTCAAGATACAATAGTTCATCATTTACATAATTTTATATATCTTATATTTATTTTTTTCATTCCCACTTATATATATATATTTTTTTTTTCTTATTCACATCATGCAATATGAATACTATCGTCTGCTGCACACCTAAGTTTAATCCTATTTTTGTTTTCTTTAATACTCTTCTATGAATAATTACTGACTTCATTATAATGAGAAATATACCATACTCATTCTTTTATCAAGAAATGAATTAATAATTTCTGCAATTTTATTCGATTAATCTCATCAAAAAATAAAATATTTTTCAGCAAAAAAAACGCCAAAGGCATATCAAAATAGTATTGATTTCTTTTTTTTCGAATATATATAGTGTATATAAAATGATTAGTATATGCTTATTAATAATGTTAAAAAATTTCTAGTAAGTATAAACAAATATAAAAACGGAAGCAAAAGTTAGTTCAGCTCGGTCGTCTTCATCCGGTGCGATTGACGACGACAAGTGATTTAATTTTTTTTTTGCGTTATTTAAATGTAACTATAACAGACATGTTGTCAACTCTTTCTACATTTTGTTTGTTCGATTATAAAACCAAGAACGGCAAATTGATCGAAGATAAAGTAAAAAAAAGAAGAAGAAAAAGAAGACTTTGTATATGGTGTTTACTATCATAGTTTTGTTCTTTTTTAATTCTTTTTTTTTCTGATTGCTTTTTCAAAATATAATGAGAATCGAGAGAAGCCATATCTAATGTAAAATGCATTTGTGAAGAACGAGGGAAAAATGAGATTGAATGTGCACATTATAGTGTTTGATAATCAAAATTTGTAAAAATGAGCGATTTTCTGCTTCGTTTGAAATAATATTTTACTGTAACCATCGAGATAATAGTAGTATGATGACATAAAATCAAGATAGTGGAGAAAACAACATGTCTTCATATTTTAATACTATGTACTTGACAATCATATGTCTTCTTCTAAATCATTTAAATATATAGTTTCTATTTTTTATAATTAATATATAACTTGGTTTGATGAATTTTATAAAGAAAATATGTGAAGTAAATGTCATAATAAAAGTATATATAAGCACATAATATGAATGTATTTATACATTAAAAAGAAATTGATTGTGATGAGAATACAAGAGTATGTGGTCAAAAAGAAAAGGATCTGAAGAGATAATCATCTTATTAATAATAAAAGATTTTCAATTCTATCAAGAAAAAGAATAAAAAGATTTATTTCATAGAAACAATTGCTATTTTACATCCTTTTAGGCAGAGCAAAAAAAAATAGAATATTCTGTTACTCATATGATAATAATGATGATGCGTCAATGTGATAAATATGACAAGTTGATGATGATACGTGAATGATCAAATACATTTGTTATTTGTGCTTATGTCTTAGACTTTGTCGTATTAGAATAAACCTGACTAAATCAGCGTCATTGTCATCATCATTGGTTATGTACACAGTTGAATCCATTATTAGTTTCTGATGGTGGCCTACAGCATCACGCCTCATATCGAATGAATGATAGATCGACTGCTGTGTACATAAACCATCGACACATGGCTAAAATTACTGATAGTAATTCTCATGTTAAAGTAAGAGTGACTGTTGTCGAATCAAGATAAAAATCCTATATGCATCTAGATAATGTAATATTAAATCAGAAATAATAATAAAAAAGTATATTGAGTCATCAATAAATTTGAAGAGATTTGACCTATACATGATCAATACCAAGAGAATATATTGTCTGTATCTTCTTTTTTTTTTCTTCTTCTTGTTTTTCAAGAGAAAAAAAGAATGGTATCATCATGAGAAAAAAGATAAGAGAGAATTGATGATTATAGAAAGAAGAGAGAAGAGAGCGAAGAAAATCAAGAAGAAAAAGAATATAGAAAAAAAAAAAGAAACGAAGGAAAAATGCAAGAATAGAGAACATTGTGAATGAGATTCATTTGTGTTTCCGTCTCACTTTCTTCAAAAATCAAATAGAAACTCATCATGAATGGCTCATCGAATTTATATTCCATTCAAATTCGTAATAATACTACTCAAACAACTGATCGTCTTCTTTCAATCTATTCACTTTTACTTATTTTAATCGGTACACCATGTAATCTTCTTTGTTGTATAATTTATTTACAAAAAGTAAATCGTGCAAATTCAATAAAAATAATCTTTGGTTATTTAGCTTTTCTTGATACAATTGTTCTTTATACATTTAATTTTAATTATGTCTTTCGAGAATTTAATAATCATGTTCAAAAAACTTATTTTAATAATACTAATAATAATAAAAATGATAGTCCACATTTTGATTATAATGATAATATTAATGGTATCATTATTAAAAAAAATCTTGAAGAATATTCGTTATTTATCTGCCGTTTTCTGTCTTATGTTGGTAAGAGAAATTAGATGTAACAGAAAATTTAATTTTTCATAAGTACTTTAGCTTTTTCTACTTTACAAACATCATCATGGATATTAGCATTCGGCTCATTTAATCGTTATCTATTAATAAAAAAATTATCGCGTTTTGAATTTATTTGTAAACGCCCGTATACTATAGTTATATGTTTTGTTTTAACATGTTTATTTTTTCTTTCAAATATGCATATACTTTGGATGAATGGTTACCGTTTATCACCAGAAATCGTACTATGTTATACAAATGAATATTATCCAAATTACATGCTTTGGTATCAACGTTTACATTTATTTGTTTACTCAGTTGTACCAAGTATTGTTTTATTTGTATTTAACACACTTTTAATGCGTATTATATTTGCAAGTAAAAAACGTTTAGATAATCATAAACGTTTAGTTTTATTTGCTGCAACAGCAACAACAACAATACCAAGTAATAGACGAAGAAGTTTTCTTGCATTACAACATCTTTCATCATCAGCATTAAAACGACCAAATAAAAATAGTCCATCAAGGTTACTTAACCGACATAGTCGAAAATTAACTATATCATTGATATTTATAACATTATCTTATTTTACATTAACATTACCATCAAATGTTGTTTTTTCATTTCTTCGTCCACATATTGAACCACCCACATTACGACGTACCTTATCACTTTTGTTTACTAATTTATCAACAACAACACACGCTATTCGATTTTTTATTTATTTTTTTTGTTCAATTGATTTTCGCAATGATTTCTATAAATTATTTTTATTTAAACGATCATTACGTATCAAATGTATTAAAAAACAAGAACAACATCATACAATTTTACATTGCAGTGATAGACAAATTGAAACAATATTAATATCACATAGAAATGAGATGGATGGATGATGCGAGAAAAAAAAAAAGAATAATAAAAGTGCTAAGATTTATTATATATTCTTTCTTAGTGATCGATATATCGGATGTATGTATACATGTTGTAATTGTCATGTATGAACATAAAGTGGTTCGAATCTAGGTCAAAAGAAAACATAAACTAATAATATCAATTTCATTATTTCCTTCTTTTTATTAATTAGTTATGTTTTGAATAGATCTTATTTGACAGTACGAAGCACTTGGATATTTCTACACATTCTATCTCCCTTTGAGACACTAGAAGAACTGACCTTGTCATCACATTTATATATGCGTGCATATGCTGTGTCTATATCTATATTTATATCTTTATATATAAGTGTTCATCGATCCGCCATGTTGAACAAATATTAGAGCACGTTTTTATTGTGTGTTTGTGTGCGATCATCTATTCGTCAAAGTCATAATCGAATCACATGAGTATAAATACACACATCGGAAATACTCAACAATAGAAGAAAAAAAACGACGCAAAACTACAAACAACAACCGCATATTTCTCGTCTCTTTTCTTATTATTTTATTTGATTAAATAACAGATAGATATATATATATATTTTCATATTGATAAGTAGCAAAACTTTCTTAAAATTGATACATTGTTAAAAGATATAATAAAATGAACAACAATAATTTCATTTCTATTAGATATTTTTTTATCGTCTCAAGAGAATTTTTGTCGGTGTATTGTGTATTCTTATAATAAAAGAGAAAATTATATTGTTGTATTTTAGTATATCAAAATTAATATTTCTATTTTTCTTTTCAAAATGATTTTCATTTATATAAGATATCATCATTGACAAGAATGATAGTAATATAAAATAAAAATACATTTGATTACATTTGAATCATAGTATTCATTCATTCTAGTTTTTGCATGTTGATCCAAAATTTTTCCACTAACGTAACAAGAAATTATACGACAATAAGAGCAAAGTAGATATACAGAACAAGAAAGAAAGAAAGAAAAAAAAAAAACGAAGTTTGTGCAATACATAGATATAAATGACACACACTTTTAGTGGTTATCGTTCACATCACGGGGGTTAAGTCATACAGATTTTTTTCTTAGGCTTCCATTTTCACATTTGCACTATTATTATTATTATTATTGCTACGCATTGTTTGTTGAATACGTCGACGTAGTTCATTGACTTTTTCTTCTTGAGCACGAATATGTTCATCAGTAATTGTTACATTCTTAAAATTAAAAATTAAATTAAAAAAAAAGAATTTTAAAATAGAATAAACTTTTTACTTCAATTAATGGTTGATCACGTTGAACATAAATAGTAGGATTCTTTTGAAATTGTTTATTTTGACCAAACAATGCACGTGAATTACTATATAAATGAAGAGATGTTGCGAGACTTATGACAACCGTTTCCGGTGACATTTCAAGACCAACACCTAAGAAAAGATTTAAATATTTCTTAAAAATATGAAAATCTAATTAAATTTTACAATATATAAAATATGACGAGAAGAAAAGAGGGCTTTTTTTTATAGATCAAAAGAATACAGAAAATGAAATTAAATATTAAATTTTTTATATTACGATAAAAGAAAAGAATATTTCTTTATTATTATATATTCTTTGTTATTCTATTGAGATAAAGAAAAAAAGAAATTTTCTTTTTTCTTCTTTGAAAGTTATGCTACTTGGAATAATTACTTTTTTTTTTTCTTTTGAATAAATAATTTTTTTTTGTATGTTTTTTCTAAAATTTCAATTAAAGATTTTAAAAAAATATGATTTTTTATGTATGAAAAGTACATAAGTATTATATTTGTTCAATGAAAATTGTTTTCTTTTCTACGCTTCATTTTATGTAAATATTGTTTTAATGAATTAATGTATAAAATATTCACTAATATAAATCTCATCTTTTTTGTTTAATAAAATAAAAACAATTTTAAAATACATCCCAATTTATCAAACTAATTTATGAATATTTTTTGTAAAAAATTAAAGAAAAAATATAAAATTAATTATCAACTGTTGAAAAAATGAGCAATATAATTTTCTATAACAAATTTAAAGATCATAGAAATTAATTAGCATTCAAATGTATTATGAAGAAAATCATAATATACTATTATATTAAAATTTCAAAAACTATCTTTTTAATATCAAATGTAAAAGATATTATAAATTGTTATCATTTTGTAATATACCTTTAATTTGTTCTGGTAATTTAAAATGTTCAAATGGTTGTCCATCAATATCCGTTGGTCGGATATTTTGAAATCTTTTTTCCCAAAAAAGTTGTCTTGGTTTTGTTTTTTCACTTGGTTTTCCTCCACTATTATTATTTGTAAGTGTTTGATTATTTGAATTAATAACTTGTGGTTTAACTTCATCCCGTTGCGTTGGATAATATGTAACAGGTTGTTTAAATATTGGTAATGTTTGTCTTAATGGACATCGTAAAGATGTATCACTTTTTGAACCTAATAAATGATTTATTAAGAAAATAAAAAGAAAATGAAGAAAAAAAACAAACAAACTTCGAACAGTTGAATTTCCTTCATGAGAAGTTGGTCGTACACCATTCATATGATTAACTTTCATTTTTTTTGAAAGATTTTGTTGTTGAGATGGTCGACTTAATTTTGGTGGATGAATATTTAATAAACGATTTGGACTTGCTGACATTGTTGATGTTGATAATGAATTTGTATTTCGATCTGCTGGATCATGCATTCTATATGTATATCCTTTTCTTTTCTTTTTTTGTTTTAATTTTAAATCTAAAATTTTCTTAAAATCAATACACACAAAGATATTATTAAAAATTTGGGATTGTATTAAAGCAAAACAAAAGTTGAAAAAGATCAACATCATGAGTAAGAAAAACAAACACGCGTACATTTAAATATACATATTCACATTATTGAATAATACTAAAATTTATAAAAGCAATGAAAATGTTTTGTTTTCTATGCATTATCTTAATTAATAATTATATTTTATTAATTAATTCATCATGTTTATATGAACTAAGAATTGTTTGATTTGTTGAACGTTTTTTTGATAATTTATCGCAATTATTTTCAATCAATAATTCAACAATATCATCATCAGATGATAATGATATTGTACGACGTTTCTTATTTATATTTGCACCTGGAGATTGTGATAATGATGACATTGATGATGAAACTGATAATATATTTTGTTTTAAATCTGAATTATTACAATGATTATTTTCATCAATAATAGTTGAATGTATTGGTGATTCTTGAAGAAGTTGATCAACTGTATATTTTGTTTCATTTGGCATTAAATCTTGATCGTGATAACAATGATAGATTTTTTCAATAACGCCTGATATACGTGTATGTTTTTCTTTTAATCGTTTAGTACTTAATTTATTTGAATTTCCTTTTAAACGTCGACGATTGTCATGATGATGATGATGTTGCTGTTGTTGTTGACGTTCTTTTTGATAAGGCTAAAAATAGTATAAATTAAATGCTTTATTTATTGAGAAAATAATGGATTATTTGACGTTATTTTTTTATTAAAAAAAAATCTACATTGTGATGACTAGACCATAAAAACTCTTCATGTGAAACTTAACATGCCAAATAGGTTGAACTCATTTAAAATAGTACATAACCTTATCTATTATGATATTTAAGCTTATACTACTACACAAAATCGATTGATTGAGTAATAAAAATAGATTTAATACCATATTAGATAGAAGTCATAATACATCTGCTGACGTATTTCTTCGGAAATTTGCATTTTTTTAAATATATAATGGTTATATGAAGAATTAATTAAAATATGTAAATTTGAAATACAATAAAAATGATTTCTATTAATATGTTTTGTTAATCGAACGCATTTACAATGTGTTATGTTTCATCCAATAAGAGAATGGATAGAAAATCTATTTATCTCAATATAGATTAAAGTTACAGAACATATCTATATGTTATTAAAAATTTAAGAAAAACTATTTCTTATAGAATCAATATTTTAAATTTAATAGACGAGTTTATAGCCTCTCCATAGATAATGCATGCACCCACTTTTTGACCTTTGGATTGTCATAAATCAATCAAGTAATTTGACGAAGAGTTGAAACTTATATTGTAGCAAGATGTATGGCAGCAACAAACTTTATAATGATGAAGTTTGTTTTTGAAAGTCTCTTCTTACAAACGGTTATCATCAAAACATTACGATAATGCATTTATCGATATATTTTTTAGTTCCATAAAAAAAGTATATTTTTTTATGGGTTTAATAGTAATAGAAGACGATTCGTTAATGACAAATAGTAATTCAATCTTTGTTAATACTACTGTTGTTTCTATTCTTTTTAAATGATATAGTAGTACTTGAAATACGATTGTAGATAGTGAGGATCTTTTTTCATTGTTTTTACACAAAAGTATTTTTAATTTTGCCTGACAACTACTACTTATTTGCATCATTTTTCAAAACAGATGCTATCTATTAATAAAAGGTATACGAAAACCTATAAGAAACTTTTACTTTTAAGAAATCTTCTGTTCTAATTTGCTAAACTAGGACTTATTTTAGCTGGAAAAGCTGTTTACATCTTTAAGTAAAACTATTTTCCTATTATTTTTTTAAATATATATAAATTATGAAAAGAATTTTCTTTATACAAACCTGATAATCTCGTTTAACTGTAAGTTTTTCAACATAATTATCAAAACAATAAGATTTTGTATTAATTCCAAAATGTCTTGATTTTGCTAAACGTGTAAATGTTCTTGCTGTTTTATCAACACGATATTCACATAAAAATATATCACTTGATAGTACTCGAATACTATTATCACTAATTGGTTTACCCTTACAATAAGTTCCATTATCAAGTACAAAACAAGGACGAACAATTGAACTTATTGGTAAAGGATCATTCGATGATGGAAAACGAAATACTTCATTAGGTAAAAATTTTCGATTTGGTTCATGAAATGTTTCATTTGGACGTATATAATAAAAACCAGATGCTTGTCCTATACCATAATCATCAAACCAAAGACGTTCAACAAATAAAATATCATATTCAGGTGATTTTAATGATTGATCAATATTTTTACGATCTTGTTTTGGTACAAAATAACATTCATTTATACGAATTATAAAACCATCAGAACGTGTTATTGTTGAATATGAACTATAATTATCATCATATGTTTGTAGTGGTGATAATGTAGTAGGTATAAGAACATTTGTTTTTAAACAAGTTGATGGATTATGTTCGCATGTTGGTTGACATTCAAAACAATAATATGGTCGACTTGAATCAATTATTGAAACACATGCAACATGTTGCCATAACTAAAGAAAAATTTTTTTAAAAGAGAAAGTCAGTTTAATGAATAATGAGACTAGAATAAGGTGGAATTATTGTACAAGCCTCTGATGAATATAGAATCTTTATAATTAATTAATTTGAGGATGAGGATGTGAGAGGTTTTAATCTTACTTGACAAGCATAACATTGCACAAGTGAATTTTCATCATACACTGATCCACATCGACAATGAATAATACAATCTGATGGTGTTCTTGATCTTGATGTTCGATGTGAACTTACATTATTAGCAAGTACTATTTTATAAACAATTGGTGAACTATCATCTAAATTATCATCAATATTATATATAATATCATAAAGAATTTCTCTTATTTGTCCATCAAAAATTTCTTTTTCATGTAATCGTGTTATAAAATCTTCAAGTGTATGTAAAGTAGTTAAATTTCGATTTTTTTCTTTCATATTTATAAATAAATTAAATGTTTCTTTATGTTTTAATTTTAATGTATCAAGAAAATAATCTTGTAATTCTAAAACAGCTCGTGTTTCATCTGAATCTTCACCACAATATTTCTAGAAATAAAGAAAAAAAGAAAGAAAAGATTTTTTTTGATTAAAAAGAAATATTTCATATATATTCATATTTACAATTGCATTTTTAAATAATAATAAAAAATCTTGTTTAAATAAATCAAATGATGAATAATCTCCATTATCTAATTTATTTCTTATCATTACTAAATCAATTGGTTTTGTTATTATTTCATAATATGCTGGAAATAAACGTTTTGATGGACATTTTCTTAATACAACTGATGGAACTACATCTTCATTTATACATTTATAATACAAAACTGAGTCGAATATTTCATTTAATATAAGAGTTAATTGGGCTAATCGAGCATAAAAACATGTATCATCAATAATTTCATGATAATATCGACCAGTTTTTGCAAAATGCGAACGACGAATATGATTGTAAAATAGAAAAAATATGTCTAAAGATATAAAAATTTATTTTTCATAATTTATTCTATTTTATCAATTAGAATTCTTATTAGATATACAATGATGAAATTTATGAGTATAACTTTTTTTCACATTGTTGAATATTCTTACATAGAGGAATTTGTCGAAATCAGAAAACTGATTGGTATACTTTCATTAATCTTAATATCTTTTCAATCAGTTTCTCTGACTATTCGATTAAGATGTTTTAGTTGTAAAAATCGAATAAACCTACGATTGGTATTTTTTACAATGAGGACTTTTTAAACCATTGTATTTATCTTTGAAAGCAGTAACTGTTCTTTGCTGTTGATGTAAACAAAAGCAAAATATAGGTTTTCTTTTTCTATCTGAAGATTTACGAAAGAAGATAATAAGGTTTCTCGAAGTCGATATTGTTTTATCCAGATTTATCGACATAGTTCTTGGATGAATCATGCCATCTATACTCGTTTTTTCCCTTTAATAAACTATTACAATCGTTAATGAAATTTTTTTAAAATCTGTTATTGTCTCAAGAAATTATTGATTCCTTTTTTCAAAAAATTTTTATATCTCATTACATCATACAAAGCCCAAACAACAATATATGTAGCCGAAAAAATTTACTTGAGTTTGAAGAAATCTCACCCTACTCTAGACAAATGAATCGAATGATAAGGTTTGTTGAAGTATTTCATATGTTTACCTTTATGAGCTAATTTAGGAGTTTTTCTTAAACTAGCTAATGTTGATTTATTATTTAATCCATTTGAATGATAATAATTTTGTGCAAAAAAAAGAGATATTGTAGATTGTTTATCTGTTTGTTGATTTAATACTTTACTATTTTTTTTTCTTAATTCTTGTTTTTCCTTAATTCTTCTAAGATTACGTAATAGAAAAATAGATGATTGTAAAACCGTTCGTTTTTCACGTTGAGTTAATCTTTGAATTGTTGTTAAATGATTATTATTATTATTATTATTATTATTATTATTGTTGTTGTTAGTGGGTGTTGATGGTGTTGTTGGTTGTTTTGCACCAATTTTACCTCGACATTTAGAACTTTCACAATAACATGGTTGTTGTGCTTGTAAATTAAAACATTGAAAATTATAATCATATGTTAATTCTTCACCTGGTTTTATTGGACGTAATGAAAACATACACATACGTTGTAAACCATCAACAGTCCATTTTTGAAATTCACAATTTGGTGAACATGAATGATTAGCAAAACGTGCTATACTACCCATACGATAAGCATCAATAACTAAATTTTGTGTTAATTTCATTGTATAATGATGTTCATCTTTTGAATATAAATTTGTCATACGTTCATGAAACTTTTCATCTGTTATTATTTCACCAACATATTCACATAAAAATATTCCTTTTGGTATTGGAGCTGTTGTGCGTACACCTTGACCATATTTACTTGTTTCGAATACTTCAAGATGTTTAAACCATTGATTTTTACGAATTTTTTGATTGCTACATTTGTTACCTAAAAAATTTTAAATAATAAAATTAACCATATTTATAAATGTCTCTTGTTATATTGTTTAAAAACAAATTTATTTAAAAAAAAAGGTGATATTTATAGACAGATGTAATAGTTTGATTAGATTCTAAGAATTATTCAATATTTATATCTTGAACCTGTAGAAATTATAGCTCGTTTAAAGCCATTGACATTTATTTCAGTTTTAAGATCAATCATACGGAAGCTACTGAAGAAATATCATACTATTTTTTTCATGAAATCAAAGTTTCTAATCCTTCCTTTAATAAAATTGTAAAAAGAGATCATAAATCATAAACATACCACAAGCACATGTCGGTAGACATTCAGTATATATTATTTTATTAAGACATACACTATCTTCACATGTATCAGGTGGTTTACAATCACAAACAGGTGCTTTTTCCACATTATATGATGATAAAAGATTTTGTCGTAATTGATCAGTATAAACATTACGGGAAATTTTTTTATAAGGTGATGGTTGTTTTTGTTTTGGTTTACTGGATTTTTTCTTTTTATGATGAGAAATTGAAGATGATAATGGTAACGAAGGTGAAAAAGAATTAATTGATATTGATTGTGTAACTTTTTGTTGACCAAACCAATAGATATCATATGGAAGACAATAATTAATATATGACGATTTATCATCATCAGATTCAAAAATTCCAGTATAAAATGCTGGTAATGAACCGGATGATTGACGTCGTCGATGTTCAAGACGATTTTTATTACTAAAAAAAGAAAAAATATTTTTTATTTTTATTTTTCTTAAAAAGAAATAAAATATAAACCTAGTGGATTTAGAATTTATATCATTTTTTGTCTTATAATAATTTGAACGAAGACCATTTTTAATAAAAGATTGTTTTGGCAGTTCAGAAGGTAATATATCTTCATCACTAAAATAGAAAATATACATTACATATATGCTAATATGATTGATTATAAAAGACATTTGCCTTTTTTTAATAAGAAAAAATGTTTACTCAATCCTTGTATTTTTTTATAGTTATTTATTTCTGATAAAAAGATTAGAAATTACTTATAGCTGTCAATAGATTTTTAAATTAGATCATATTTAATTTTCTACTAAATCTTTCATTTTCTTTCCTTTACAGTAAATACTACAAATTTAATTTTTTGTTATAAGCCATCTGTTACATAAATATGTCAATAACTGATAAACTTTTTTGCATATGTTTTTATTTATCTTTGCGATATAATATACTTGATGAATTATTTAAATATTATATTAAAATATTGAGAACATTTTTTAAATTAAATACCTTTCCGTATCAGAAATATCTTCAATTTGATTAATAATTTCTCTTGCTGGTGATGATGATGATACAATTCTCTTCTTTTTTCCTTCTTTAACATTTGTATTAGTTGTAATTGATGCTTTTCGTTTTCGATTATTATTATTATGATTGCTTATTTTTTTCTCTTTTTCAATTAATGGTGGTGATGGTAATGGAATTTTTGCTGGTGTTAAAACAACAATTGATTTTTTAATAACTAATGGAGATAAATTATTAATTTCTTCACTTATACGACGTTCAATTGATATTGATGATAATGATTTAATATCGTTCTTTGAATCTTTTACTAATCGTTCACATTGTTTTGTTCCAATAGGTGATGATTGTGGTATAACAAATGAATCTCGTCTTGTAGATGATGATGGTATAACAAATGAATCTTGTCTTGTAGATGATGGTGGTGATTTAAGTGTAATTGTTATTGAATCATCAATTAAATTTGGTGATTCAGGCATTTCTTTAATAGACATAATATCATCATGTGTTGATATTAATTGTTGTGTATTTGGAAGTTTTGATTTTGCACCAAAATGATAACCATATTCAATAGCAGTATATACATGTGGATAATAAGTACGTGCGAGAATATTTTTAATACGTTCAAAATATTGTATAGGTGATTTCGATATTGACGATGACGATGATGCTGGAGTATTTGATAAAAAAATATCTTTTTTAGGATTTAATTGTAAAACATGAAAGTAATTTTTTGGTATGTGTCGATGTGCTGATTGTGAATTTCGTCGATTAACTGCCCAATCCAATTTAAATGATGTTGTTGTTGGCGAACTTATAACGGATAATGGTTGTTGTTTATGATTATCTTTTTTGTTAAAAACTGATTTTTTTTCCAAAGATAAAGTTTTTCGAAAAGTTTTTATATAAGATAATTTAAAAATTTTAATTAATACATTAGAACCTGTTTTAAATATATATTGTCTTGTTGAAGTTTTTTTATCAATATATAAACATGTATTTAAATGCATTGATAATGTGTCTATATCAGTATAATTTAAAAAGCGTATATCACGTATTTCATCTTGACTATGACCGGGTAACGATTGAAGATCAGTTGCTAGTGGAATAATTGAATCATTTAATGATGGAGCTGACAATGCTTCAATTGATTTTGTTTTTTGTTTACGTATATCAACAAGAGGCATATCATCGTCAGATATATCTTCAGTTATTGGTGTAGATATATTAACAGTTCTTGGAGTTGGTGGTGTAGATATATTAACAGTTCTTGGAGTTGGTGGCGTAGATATATTAATAATTCTTGGAGTTGATGGTGTTGCTCTTTTGGATTTGTTTGATTTACGAATAGTACTTTTTTTTGAACGTGCCGGAGAAAGTTTAGAATCTAAATAAAATATATTTTATGTATTTAAAAATTTTTTTTTTATTTTATCTCAAAAAAATTAATATATTGTCTTGAAAATAGAATCAATAAATTTCAGAGAAAAAAAATTTTTTTGTTTATTTGGTTTACGGAAAGGTAAAAAATTTTAATTTTAGAAAACAGTTTTAAATTAATGTATTAATTCAAATAATGTAAATATATGAAGAAGGTCAACTAACAATACTATTTATTCTTTTATCTGAATAAAATTTTATTTATAAACCTGTTGATGTTGATGATGGTGATGGCGTAGGTGTTGTTGATTCAATTTCAATTAATGGTATACTTTCTCTTCTTAATCTTGTTGATGATATCGATTCAACTTCTACGATAGGTGTATCTTCTGTTATTTGTCTTGGTGTTGATGCTAAACTTATAATAGATGGTGAATTAAATATATTTGGTGGGGAATCCAATGTATTATTCGTATTCATTGTTATAGATGATTCCAATGTATGACCATTTGTATTTGCAGTTGTTGTTGTTATTGTTGATGAAGATTTTTCAAATGAATTTTGTTGTTTTGATAATGTATTATTAATAAAATTATTAGTTAAATTATTATTTGGTAATAATCTAACAGCTGCATTGGATGGTGGATCTGATTTACGAATTGTTTCGATTAATTTGAACCATCCCTGCATTTTTTGAGATGAATCAACATTAGTTAATGGTAATGAAGTGGATTTATTCTATTTTTAAAAATAAAAATGGTGTTAATTTAAAAAAGAAACAATTTTCTCACTAGTGGTTGATTTTCTGTTGTCATTGAAGTTGAGGTTCATCTAAAAAAATTTCTTAAATTATATGATACAAAATATAAACAAAAAACGTTTACGGATCATGTGTAAACGTTGACATGAAGGGCAGACGCAGATATTGAACTAGAAGTTTAAATGTTTCTTTTTTTCTTTCTTTCGTCTTTCCATTGATTATTCTGTTTACTCAACTTAATTCAGTATTTTTTTTCTTTGCGTACTCTGCAATTCTATTGGCAAGATGATTCACTGAGACGCATTACATTGTGTCTGTTTTTCGCTTCGTTCGCTCTCAATGTCGCTCGCTCATACTACCGATTTTGACTGACTGTACAAAGATATATGAAGGAAAGCCAATCAATCATCCATGACCATAAGCGTAACTTTTCGTTTTACATTCAAAATCTAACAGTATAAACCATTATTTGTATGATTATCATCATAGAAAAAAATATGAATAATATAAATATTGAATTGAATATTTTTTTGTTAAAATAGATGTCTCTAGTCAACAATTGCACATTTAATAAAAGAATCAGAATATTTCTCAGACTATGTACATCTTTATATATTGACTAGCATAACACTGTGCAAGGATATAGGATATGTACTGTGGTGTTTGCAACAGAAATCGAACAAACAATATTTTCTCATACTTTGCTCACAAGAACAAAGTGTATATTTACATTTTCTTTATGTTAACGAAGGATATTAAAATGCGTAAAATACAATTTTTTTTTTCGTTCTAAAAGACAAGAAATAATGTTCATACATTTTTTGTTTAATGAGAGATGTAAATTGACATTGAGACAAAAAATAAGTGGTAAATATAGATCATCTAATACGTTTATAAGAAGATGAAACAGGATAATGAATATAAGTTTACAACATACAATCTGTGGTTTTGAATAATATGCAACACTATATATACATTAGAAGCAACAGATTTTCTACACATTATGCCACTGCTTGGTGCCTTTGCTATTTATCACACTAATGTGAATTGAAAATGTCTCGAAAAATAATGAAACGATTTGATTTTAAAATAAATACTAATCTAAATAAACAAACTTTTAGAATCAGTGTAACGATAGTAGTCCATCTGTTATAGAGATATTCATTCAAGAGATTAAAACATACTTTATATATATTCTTGAAAGTTGGGGCATAGCAATGTGTTGGTGCAAGACTTGTTTTAATAGAAAAGACTTCAACAGGAATTAAGTATTTTTAATTACATTGAAAATTGATCGTACGACATGTTTTATAAAAGCTGTATCCAGGAATTTATTAAACAGAACACGAAGCGTTTCGGTTGTTTTTACGTGATCACATAGTATATTTTTTTTTCAGCAGGAAAGATATAATTACATAAATCAACAATCAAGAGTATGTTGTTTTAACATATATGAGTGTAATATACAATACAAGAAAAAGCATTACCTTCAAATAAAATCATGTATCTTTAGTACTAGTAAAATTCAATTGATAGTTTTTTGTTAGCAACAGACTGCATACTATAAAATTTTTCTTGAAGACATATACTCAAAAGAATATATATTGATGATTTAGAAGCAGGATAATAAAAGAAATTGAAATTTTTAAAAACCAATCGTAGCACTTTTTTCATATATTTTCGTAAAGATTGGTCACGTTTTTTGCTCGTTCACTAACATATCCTTTTCTCTTGATTTCTTAAGAGTGCTAGTGTATTTTTGAGAGACATTACTTTTTATCTTTTATCAACTCTCAATTAGCTGAAATAAAAGTATGAAAAATTCATATAAATACCAGTGAATCAAATCCTCATAAATCAGTTATGAATGCTCGACATCCACTGTATGAAATATATCAACAATATTATTTTCAACCAGCAATATATCATGATTATAGTGATGTTGAATAACGAAAAGATCTTCTTGTCCTAAATGACTTTTGTCAATTGCTTAAGCTCACGCATATTTGCCGTGCACGATCGTCTGTTTAGTCCTTATCAGAGGGCAGAATAGTCAAGAATAACACTCTATTACATCCATTTTAGATACTAGAACAAACATCCATCATAAATCATCAACTCCAAAGTGTGATTAACTGCTTAACGATAGCGATGGTCTATTAATTTTGAATCAAAATAAAATGAATCAAGAAAAAAACTTTGATACATCAAGAAAGTATGACAATGACTAACTAACAATGGCAAAATTTCCTTCCTTTGATGAATCGAAATGAAATGTCCTTAATATTCTGTCACATTGCGTCCCTGAATTTAGGCAGTCAAGTGCTTTACATTGATTTTATTCGTTTTTGAAGCACGAAATATCATTGAAAAGCATTTTGAAGAGTAAAATGTACGTATTCGATAATTTACATTAGTAGAATGAGCAAATAAATGTCTCAAGTTAACTATGACTAACAAGAAAGTTCATAGGGCATCAATGTCTAGCGGTGACGGACCAACAACAGTTAACGATATATTTATTAAAATTATAAAGTCTGAATATATTTCATAATGTTTTGCTCTAGTTGTTCGTTATGTGACACCAGATATAGAAATTGAATGAGTTACAAGAGGTGGCAGATGCATTATCATGTCAGTTGACAACACAAAAACAATTCATTATGCGCATAAACGAAACACAAGCCACTTCCATTTTATCGTAATGGATCTAGCATTATGTTCATTCACACTTGAAATCGTAGGGTACGCGGTATATTCGTTATTAAAAAATAGCTTATCTTTGCATATGATGTAGAGCAAACACAAAGCTGTATCGAATTTACTTCGAAGAACTAACAAAGAAATAAGTGCAGGTTGTCATATGATTAACACCTCGTCATTCAACAGTATCGTGCTGATCTAAAAGAGAATGTTACTTGAGTCTTGAAAATCGAGAATAATATAGAATCGTCTATATTAATCGACAAGTCTACATCTGTTATAAATTATTAAAAGAGTAGAAGAAGAACAATTCTAAACCGAATCAAATAAACCTAGACTTACAATTACATCAAGCAATAGTGGTCGAATCGGTCGAATGTATACAACTGCTCGCCAATAATTTTAGTGGATCGCTGATGATTTTTGTACATTCGATAAAACTAAATTCCCTATCATATTTGCAAACTATCTATGATAAAATGCTTGAACTGCAAACTCATCTATGAAATGGCTATGAAACAGAATGTAAACGTGCACCATTATCATTTATATATAGTCAATTATCTTTAACGTCAGAAAAATGAATAATTATATCTTTACATCTCCATTTTTTCAAGTTTTTTTTATTGTTAATTCAGCAGAACAAGCAGTGCACCAGCTGACACAATATAGATTTTCATTATGTGATCAAACATCATTTTTGATGCCTTATATGAGTGACATTTTGATAGGTATTTGACTTCTGTATTAAAATGATAGGACATAAATGGTATTGTTAAGTCTGACAATCATAATGTATTTTTAAAACTGATCTGCTACGATGTTCAACGATATGATACACAATCTCTTGAAAACACTGTCTTAGTTCATAATGTTGAGGCATTCATACGCAAACTCACTCATCTGTCGATTTATGAACCACATATAAACTATCATAGTTCAACATATTTTATCAGAAAAAGCATTAATGATAATGATAGCATATGTATAGCAATAGAGAAACATCCAAAGATCATGCATATTGAGATAGTCATATCAAGATATAAGGTTGCCAATATCATACACCTCTGAGAATTGATACATATCATTGGTATTTAATAGTTAAATAGTCAAAAGAAACAATCTCCATAACATTTTTCCTTTTATCGTGAAAAACATTATTCTTATTGATAATTTTAATGTATTGTGAAAGAAGGAATTGAAAAAAATTTATTTCAGTTAGGTATACCACTGACATTCCACTCAACAAATCCTTGATGCGCAATGCCGATCTATCTTTGTTGCGTATAACAGCCATTTCGTGTAAGACATTGCCCTATGGTACGAAGTGATTGTTAATCTTTTGTTTTGACTCATGAGACCAGTATCTTCGATATGAAAAGTACTTTCTTTCATATAAAAAATTAGAAGATCTTTCAAGCTATTTTAGTACATACATTTATTGCAATTGGCTAAAGGAGAATTACGAAACATAAGCAAAAGAATAAATATACACCGATACTATTAATATTTTATCATATAACCGACATATTAAAAGAATTAAAAACCATGAGAAACAAACACTGTCTCATGAATTGAAGGGAGAAACTTAGGCAAAAAAATGAAGATATTTTTACATATCTTATCAAAAGAAATGAAAACTGAGACAAGAAAATGTATAGCAGCACAATGGTATAGTTTTTAATTATAATTTAAACGAAGCATGATGACACAGACAAAAGTACAAAATCAAACGCCATAAATGGATAAAGATAATAAGTTCCGTGAAAATTAGATCGTTCATTTGATTTTTGAAATTGGAAACGTCAACAGGTTTCAATCTGATATCCAGTTTTATAATCATGAAATTACCTAAAATACTACATCGAGTGCCTTGTTAAATGTTTTTATCGGTGGTGAAATAAATTCAGATGTCCAAACGAATGAATGTTAACAAGAATAGTAGCTCTGAATAAAAGAAAACGAGATGTTCCGAAATGCCATGAACTCGTTCGATCTCCTCTTAGAAATACACTTAAAATATTTTGAAAAAGTAGTACTAAATATAGAGTTAGATGTTGAATCAATAAGACGCATCTAGCGCTAGTAGAACAGTCAAGATTCTATTCGAGATGCCTGTATCTATTATAGAGCTTTTGAAAAAAGAAGTTATGATAGATTATTTACGTATTCGAAACAATGGAAATAGCTTATAAATGCGCCGAAAACAGTGGCATAGTTGTTTTAAACATAAAAAAGAAAAGTATTAGTAAATATAGAAATGGACAAAAATATCCTCAAATGATAAGTAAATTACTTCTAGTATTAAAAACTTATATGAAGAAACAAGCTATTCTATAGACTAATAGTTAATAAATACATAGAAAATATTTAGGAATCTTTACGAAAACTTTAAATGACGAAGAAAAAAGTGACTCATATTTGCCAGGTAACTTAAAACAATGTTTTCTTACTTATACATTTCCTCATTTCACATCGCTATTTCTCTTCAGTCTCTAGTCCCAAATTCACAACAATAGCTACTACTATAGAAATTCTGCATTGGTCTTCGGTTAGTATATCATCATCCATTCTCTTCGCCTCATAATCTCTATATTATCATCAAGAAACATTCCTCATATATCTATGTTAAGCACTACATTTCAAAAAAAAATTAAAATACATGCAAATAACAGATATTAGTTTTTCTTCTTTCTATAATGAAACATTTCTTTGGAATGATTTTCATAAATGAAGGAATGATTAGCTAAAGTAGTTCTTCTTGTCATAACTATTGGAAAAAATTGATGAATAAACATGAATTTTTTTCTTTTAAAATGAATATTATTTAGTGAAGTAGAGTAGTTATAAACAAAAGAAAAGAACACATGACGTTTTTCTTGTTGTCTGCTCCCTTTTGCTTTCCATGCTTTATTTTTTTTTGAGTCTCTATGTTCGAAATGCTTATAAGCGTTATCGTATGCTCTCTCTTTTATGCAGTTAGTTAATTTTCTATTATTATTTCTTTGTCTTCGTTTCATTATTCTTTTCTTAGTCATTCTTCATCTAAAAAAACCTTAAACTTTTCATATTAATATCATATCAATACGTGTAACATCTATCGCATTGAAAATATTATTTTCAGTACAAACTCTATAGTCTATTATCATCTTTGTTAAACATTTATAAATACTTTCAAATGATGTGTGTAAATGGCAAAAAAAAGAAGATGAATTCTAACATACTGTGAATTTATTGTAATATTCATTTTTTTTATTGAGATGTTCTATTTATAATCTAACGTGTATGTACACATCTTTAATTCTTTAATATTGCATAATCATACTTTTACTTCCTGTATCATATATCAACAGTATAAAAAGAATCAGAGTTAATCTAGACATACTAGCTCCTTGAACTTATAAGACAATGCAAAGTAGATCTTGTGTATGCATACATTCATGCATGCAAACTGTTCTTTTGATGTTATTTTGTGAAAGTATACTAAATTATATTTTCAAATAGTTATATGCTATTTAAAATTTTGATCATTATCAAAGATTCTATGTGGTAACATTACGTTGTTTTGGAAACGCATTTTATCTCTAAGAACATATTATTAATCTATATTATAAATCACTCTATACTTGAAAAGACACGAGAAGTTGTTTTTGCTATCGCTAAAAATGTAATAAAGTAAAATAATGAACGCTTGATGACAATTCTAATATAAATTAAACCTAGTTTAATATATATTCCTTCATCTAATTATCTGACTAGAAATATCTTCAATGATCGGTGTAACTGTTATGATTAATTTTATTATTCAATATGATAAGTTTATGTCAATTTCTTTATTGATTTTTGGCCTCATTAGAAATATTTTAAATATCATGAATTTTCCTCGTCGGTCGTCAATAAACACTTCATATACAACGCATTTCTTGAATTCAACAACTGTCATTGTGAATGCTTTTTTCTAATGTCTGTTACGTACTCTTGTCGATGCCTGTAAGGGTAATCCAACTTCGAATGATTTGACAGTTTGTCATTTTCATTATTATATTTTACATTATTCAATGGTACTCTTATCATTATTTACTTTTTGAGCTGATATTGATTACTATTATGTAAGCTTCTAACACCAACAGTGTCCGCCAATGAAGTAATTTAAAATATGTATATTAATCAATTTATTTAAAGATATTGATCTGTTTTAATCTATAATGTCATGTTCTTGGTTTATTTAAAATTAAACAACTTAGATTTGAATCATATCGTTCTGCTCAAACAAGAATATATCGAGTTTTTTTTTCTTATGATATTCTTCATTTTATTATTGACAGTTCACTATCTGCTACATTAATAATTATTATTGAATTTGCAACTATCTATACGACTCATCAAGCACATATATAAATTCATTCAATGATAATAAGTACAACAAATTTTATTGACATATACAAGAAAGATTAACAAATGATTATTATGTTATTTATTCAATTTGTTGTTAATGTCATATTACTTTACTTATTACTATTGAACAACTTTATTTATACATTATATACTAGAAGATACTTATCAATTAACTGTAGAAACTTTGATCATGCAGATTACTAAACATAAAACATTTGCTAATGTATTAATATATATAAGTTTGATGTTATTTGTGTGAAGAAATTCAGTAATAAACTTTGTGTTTTTGATATACATTAACTAATTTAATTATAAGAAAAAAATCATTGAATTTATCTTTGATAATCAAATTTAGTTTGTTTGATGATATTATCAGATGATTGAAGTTAATAATATATTGTACTCAAGACAAATGAGATAAACAATAGTCACGAGCAATTTTATACGATCAATGAACTTGAAACAAATTTCCAATGATGCTATTCAAAATAATTGAAATATCTCCCAATAGAGGAATATACTTTATTCATAGTTTCTTCGTGTTATGAATAAAATTTATATAATTAATAATACTTTTGATATTGTTGATTCTCAAATTTTTATGCAAAAAAAAACATGACTGAAATATATTTTTTTTCATAAAACTGTAAATTATGTATGTGTGCATATTCACAATTCATTTTATTTTGAGCAATAATGATAACTCAAGAAGATTAAAATAATATACATTTGTATTCGCACAACATACAGCAAAAAAGATCATCAAAACGACAAGACTGCAGGGATTCATACAATTATATAACGAATGTTTAGTAAAAAAAAACGAAAGAAAAGCACAAATATTCAAGAAAGAAAATGCAGTAAATAAACAAATATTATATAATTATTAATTTAAAAATGATTTATTCTCTTGTCTTTCTTCTAGAATGTTTTCGATTTGAATCATTTTCTTGAGATCTATAAAAGAAAAATATTATCAGATTTATTTTTTAATATAATTTCTTTTTTACTTTCTCGAATTTGATTGTTTATCTTCATTTATTTCATCTTCAGAAGATGAACTTGAAGATGATTTTTGTTCTGATGTCGAAACAACTGCATCCGAACCAGAACGAGATCTTTAATTTAAAAAAAAAATATGTATAATCATTCAATAGAATAAATCAAAAATTCTTACCGTTTTTTTGTCCGATGTGATGGTGGTGATATTTGTGAACTACGTTCATGATGTCGTTGAGGTGAAGAAGATGATGAAGTGCGTCGTTTACGTTTTCTTTCACGATTAGATTGATTTCTTCGTGATGGTGAACTTCTATAAATAGAATATCATCGATCACTTAATTTTCTGATATATTATATTTAAAAGAAAAAAGAGACATATATATATAGTAGATCGGCAAAAAACCAACCTTTATACATTATCCATTAGTTTTCGAAGAATGGTCTGTTTTGAAAAGAGAAAGAAAATTTAGTCGATCGTCGGAAATTAGAGTTTCTTCAACGAGAAATGAAACGATGATATTTGATGATCATGAGAAAACAAGTGATATAGTGATATTAGTAGTACGATGTATACAATCGACTTTGATTATTATTGATGACAAAAGAGAGACAACAATAGTCGAATTTCGTACCTGCGTCGACTACGACTACGACTTCGTTTTATTCGTCCTCCATGAGACATTACTGGTGGATAACGATCAGAACCAGATGATGAATACATATCTCGATAGGCACGAGATGATGATGATGATGGTGATGTTGTTGAAGGAAGAAAAGCTGGTGGTGGTAATCGTTGCATTAAATATGGATCTCCAAATGCTCGATAATAAGCTGGATCAGTATAAACAGCTGGATGATGAGGATAATATGGTGGATAAAAATCTTGTGTTCGTAAATGATTCATCGATGATAAACGAGCATTTTGTTTAAATGATGGTGGTGTTAATGATCGACCACGTGATATAGCTGAACTAGTCATCATTGCTGATGGATAATTTTGATAATAAGTTTGACGAATTGATTGCATTGATGGTAAACGATTTGCTGTTACCTTATCGTTTCAAATAAGTAATAAAAAATTTATTATTTTAATATTTTCTTTTATTTTTAAAAAGCAAACCTGTAAATGATTATACAAAGCTGCTGTTGGTGAACGCTCACGAGATAATGGACGTCGATTATCTCGAAATGTTTTATCCGATTTAGCATATTCAACACGTAATCTTGAACCATTTACTGTTTTATTATGTGTATGTTGTAATGCACGTTGTGCATCACCTGATGATGTAAATTCCACAAAAGCAAAATGTTTATGATCATCAACATATATTGTTGAAATCTCTCCATATTTACTAAATAAACGATTTAAATCTGATTTACGATTATCTCCAATATCACCAACAAATAATTTCGATGGTCCATTTGAAGACCTCATCTAAAATTTATATTTCAAAAATAATATCAGAAAAGAAAAAGTAAAAGAAAAGAAAACATATACATAACTGTTATTGATCAATATAATAGGCAGGAATTTTTAACATTGATAGTAGCGCTTATTAAAGAATATAATAATGGAGGACGAAACCTATTCGAGATATTAATCGAATCATAATGGCGACATGAAAATACCATTTTAAATGGATTTTTATTTATTATACACGAGTAGCTTTTTTTTGTAACTGTTTAATAAATCCGATTTTTTGTTTTAATTATTTTAGATTATGGCACCACCAAAAAAAGTTGCAGGAGTATGTTAAGAAAATAAAATATTTTAATTTTTAAAAAATTTAATGAAATTTTTTATTTTTTCTTTATAGAAAAAACAAGCTGAGACGATCAATCAACGTCTTCAACTTGTTATGAAATCTGGTAAATATGTACTTGGTTATCGTCAAACTTTAAAAGCATTACGAAATGGCCAAGCTAAATTAATTCTTGTTTCAGCTAATACACCACAAATCAGGTTGGATTTATTATAAATATTTTTTGTTTATTTAAATATCTTCTTTTTTTATTCATATAGAAAAAGTGAAATTGAATATTATGCTATGTTAGCTAAAACTGGTGTACATCATTACAGTGGAAATAATATTGAATTAGGTACAGCTTGTGGCAAATATTTTCGTGTTGGTATTCTTGCTATAACTGATCCTGGTGATTCAGATATAATTCGAACTGTACCAGGTGACCAATCAACTGCTATTGCAACATCATAAGCATACAAAAAAACAAACAAATTTTTAAACTTTTGTTTTACTTGTTTTTGTTAACAAGAAAAAAAAACGAGATAATAATAAGAGAAGATCATTTAATAAACAAAAGAAAACAAAATAAATGTTTTTTTTTAATTTAATTAATCGAGTTGGTAATTTCGTTGAGTTTGTTCTAGAATACAGAGATGAAAGAAATATATGAAATATAAAAAAGAATAATTTACCTTTTTCAAGTTCATAGAGACATAATTCCACTGAAAATATATTAAAAAATTTGAACAAAATTAATATCTTTTACTTACATTCTGCTATACGTAAACATTCATCCTCATTTGGTTGAAAAATATTTTTTATTTGTTTTAATGCTAAAAATATATTTATACTTGCAATTTTTGTACAATATCGTAAAATGCAGATGTTTTGACTAACCTTTAATTTTCAAATCAATTTCTATAAATAAATTAAATAAGAATTTTAAATAAAAATAAATTATTTTGTAATTTTTTACGTGATTGTAATTGTATTTTACTAAGTTGTTTAGCTTTTTTACATATATGTTCATATCGTCGAGCCACTATTTATAATATTTAAAAAAAAATAAATGTTTTTTTTATTTATTATACTTACATTGTTTATGAATTTGAGCTTTACGTAATGGTGCCAATTGTTCAAACACTATAAACAAGAAGATAAATATATAACAATGACTAAAACAACAGACTATTCATAAGATTTGATAAAAGTGGATGATTCCATGAAATAAATTTTTCTAATAAATAAAAAGAAGTATTTATGTGAAAAAAAAGAGAAGAATGAAATAGAATAAACCTGTTTTTTCACTAAATTGAGTTGTTGTTGATAGAATTGCAGTTGATTGACTAATGGCAGATGGTCGAACTTTAAAATTTAAGTTTTTATTTTGTTATTTAATTATACAAGATTTATTTACTTGTATTGAATGTTGATACAGATGGAGCAATTGATGATGCAGATGTAATAGATCTTTTTATTACAGGTAAAACTGTATCATATAATGGTAAAATAGGATGAATTGATGATAAATGTTCGATCTTTAATTCATCGTTATTATTTATATGCATAGATTTTAATGATGATTTATCAAGTGCTTTAATAATTTATAATGAAATTTAGTACTTAAAAAAAAACAAAATTAGTTTTACCTTTAACATATTCATATACATTAAGTTCAACTATAAAAATACAATAAATTAATTATTTGTTTTTTGAAAAAAATAAAATCAATTCTTACGTTCAACCATTGCTATTCGTTCATCTATTGTTAATGATTGAACGGGTGTTTGAAGTTTTTTGACAAGTGCTTTTTGTTTTTTTAATAGAATTAAAATTTAATTATTTACTATATATTAATTTTTACCATCACGTTTATATTTTAGTTTTATTTCAATATCATTCGATGACATTGTTGTTAATGTTTGATAAATATGTGTTAATCTACGATTTAATCTTTTGAATAATTGAAGACGTGGAATATCTTCAAGATTATAATCTAATAAAATAAAATCTTTTTATAATTAAATATGAATTTTTTTTTTCACATTTAAATAATTGATCAATTAATGGATGTTCGAATATAATTGATGATTTATCAATAGGAGAATTATCTTTTCCTAGTTTATTAATTGATTGTTGAGTAGATACACTTGATTGTTTATGTTGAATAGGTGAAACTAAGAAATTTCAATTTATATTAAAAAATCAAAAGAAAAAGTTTACTAGTTATCTCCTCAAAGTTTGATTGATTATTCAAGATAATCGATGCTGAAGGAGCAGTACGAATGGGAATAGTACCTGTCAATAGACTTTGTTTGTTTTTTTTAGATGATATTAAAATAATTTTACGTTCAAGTTTAGCATCCGCTGATATACCACGATAAATTTCTAAATCAAAAATTAAATATTCAATTATTTGATTATGTAAAATAATCGTACTAGGACGATTGATAAGTTCTGTATGAGCAGATTGAGTTAATAATACAGTTTTATCAAGATTTGTATTCCATAAAGTTGTTTTTACTATATGTTAGAAAAAATAAAATATTATGGAAATTAACAGATGGGGCAAAAATTTTGATTATATACACCATGATTTAATATCTTAGAGACTTGATATTTTTTCTTTCATTCGAAGAAGTAAAGTGTTTAGTGCAAAAATCTATAAAAGAATTTGACTGAAACTGTTTTTCGAAGACTACACAAATTTTAGAATAAAAAGCATTTTTCATTAGCATTGATAGCAGTTGAAAGTAGATAATGATAAAGCATAAATGAATATTTTGAATAAGAAAAATCTAGCCAAAGTTGTGGAAGAGTTTTTCAGTGTCTTTTTTTGTTGTAAGTTTTTCGAAATAAATCCTGTTGTATAACTTTGCACTAGACTTTTTGCTCTTTCTAACAAAAAAAGCAAAAAATCTCTGCGATATTGAATTGCAGGATTATATGAAAAACAAAATCAATATAAAACTTTTGCCCCACTCATTATACTTATTTGTATCTTACAATTTTCTTTTGATTCAATTTTTGATTGTAAATGATCTTTTATAATAAAAATAATTTATAAATTAAAAAATGAAATCTACTTACTTGATTGATTACATTTAGATTCGGTTTCTAATGGTAATGTTTCAGCAATATATTCGAGATTATTCACTGAATATTAAAGTATTATTCAATTTTTCTAGAGAATAAATTTCATACATGGATATGGTTTATATGAGTTTGATAGTCCTATATCAAAACCTCTAGTTTGTAATTAATATTTCTGAAATTTATTACCCAATTGTGAATTTTCATGATTCCATTCTAACATACAATTTTCTTCAATGTATATTTAGGAATTTATTAAATATATTTCTATACCTGACTTATGCAAATGATTATCGACTGATAATGAGGCTATGAAAAAACACATTTTTTTTCAAAAAAGTTAAAAGAGAAGTATAATTATTTCTTTCACCATCTAATTTAATAACTTTAGTCGATGTTATTGAACATGCTGCATTCATTGTCTGTTGTTGACGTGTATTATTACTATTTGATTTGTTTTCTTAATGTAAAAAGATTTTTTTAATATAAACAAATAAATTATTCTATCATACTGTGTAAATTATTATATGATGATTTATCTGTTATAGATTCATCTTAGAATAGAAATCGATTATTTATTGTGCCTATTGCTATGTAAAATTACCTTCTTTATATTTTCTTTTCGATAATGATTGGAAATGAGAGGCTATAATAATGATTTTATCATATAATAATATATTATGATTAAATAAAACCTGATCGATTTTGAGAAATAATTTTTTCTTTACTTTCTAAATAATCTATTAAATAAAGAAAAGAATTGTTTTGATAATGTCTTACCTAGTTGTTGTTCAAGTAATTGTGAGTAGACAATACGATACCAAAGATCTCGAGGCATAGGTAATTTATTTTTCGGACAATTTATAGGACCACATGATCGAAAACAAGGAAATGCTCTATAAAAATTATTTTTTGTAAATAATATTTTAATATTTAAAACTCACGTTGGATAACAAGGATAATCATTGGAAGATGACATAATGGAATAATTGAATGGTTGAATTTTCTTTTTTAATGTTTTAGATTTTGATTTGTTTTTTAGAGGAATCTTGGTTCGTTTCGGATGTTTAATTTCTAATTGATATATATAATATTTATTTTAATAATTCAATAAATCTCACTTTTAACTTTTATTTTTGATTTTTTAGTTTTTGATACTAAATAGATAGTCGATATGTATAGGTAGATCAATTTAAAATAGACAAAAACCTTTTTGTTTTTGTGATTTACCATCTGATTTAATTTTTTTTGTGGATAATGATCGATCATTGTCGACTGATACAAATTTTAAGAGAAATAAAAATAAATACAAACAAATTTGTCGTACTAAATTCTTGAATTATATCGGAACATTGATCAAGTAGTTCTATAAAAATAAAAACTTCTTTTCATGTGATTTGCATCTTTATATTCTAACTTTTATTCACATTATCTGATAATTTCTTGATCCCATCAAACCAATCTATTTGACGAACTATTTCTAATGATGTTTTGAGGTCTAGAAAATTTCTTTAGTATCAAATTCTTAATTAATTGATAATAAAAAAACATATACCATTTGATTGTATTTTGTTAGACATTTCAAGCATAATATTATCATTCTATAAGTACATGAATACACTTCGCATAGTTAGAAAAAAATTTAGATTGACTAATTCAAAATAAGAATAAGTTTTACTATTGGGATTGGCGCTTTAAACCAATCTATAATTTCTATTTTTATGAGTGAATTGCAACTTTTTGGTACGATTGATCGAGAAAACTGAAAGGAAACCTAACCAGTATTTGACAAGCTGATTTTATTACACTATATACCTGCATCACGTAGCAGAAGTTTCCCAACACTTTACCACATATTAGCTGAGATACGACTTCAACATAAATGTACTATAAAAAACGCTATTTTCATGAAAAAATATCATTTTTGAGCTTATTATGTAATGAAAATATCTTGAGAACGGCAAGAGATAGAAAGCTGAATTTTTTACTGGTTGTATAAATTTGAGCGAAAACAAATGAGCTTTTCACAAGTTATACACAAGATAATTTTCAAAAAATCTAACTCTACATTTTTCAGTATAATGTAAATTTCTCCTGAACGGTACATGATTGAGAGCTGAAATTTTTACTGCTTATAGAACTTTTTGTTCTACATTTACTATAAAAACTTCAGCGAGATAGAACGACCCATTGAAAAGTTATAAAGCAGACAACCTGAAAAATCTAACTCTACAAAGTGAGTATATGAAGGTTTTTTTCGAAAGTTTTGTTATTCTTTCTCTGAAACAAAGCTAATAAGAGAGAAATTTTTCTGACAAGTTTGTTACTATAACAGTTCTCTCACTTCCCATATAGTTCGCGAGTCGGCAGCTCTTTCACAGAGGGAACTAGAATTAAGTTTTTATAACTCTACACAAAAATATACAAGTGTATGTAAAACAATGTGAGCATTGGAAGAAAAGAAAAGTAAAGAATAAAACTCAGATAAATTATATATTATAAAAGGGCGTTGAATGTTGTACAAATGGGCTTATTTATGTTCTTTTTCTCGTGTTTTATTATAGTCAAAAAATTTCCTTTTCTTTCCACATGTTATCAAAAAGTGACATTTTTTTTGTAGTACATTCCTTATAACTCAGCGCCACTATGAGCTAGAAAGCTGAAAGTTGGTGTGGGTGTGGGAGAGGTAGCGTGTAATAACCTGTAAAAAAATCATCCAAATCGATTGTGTAGAACAAAAGTTATTGACAGAATACAGCTATGATATCAACCGTACCAAAAACTTGCAATTCACTCTTATATAATATGAAAAATCAAGCTTAATGTCAAAGGTGATTTTTGTATCATAATATGTCCAGGTTAATAGTTATTAAACAAATTGATTTGATTGGATGATTTAATCCTTTTGTTACGGCATGTTACCTCGTAGATGATATAAAGAACGGATAGAAAAAATTTTGTGTTCTAATATCTTTCTACATGATACAAATCATTTGTGCGTGCATATGAATGAGTGTATTCTTCTTTTAGAAATTCTTTTTTTTTTGCAGTGAACGAACGAATATACAGTTCGTGTTCAGCTGATTATCGAAAGCAGAACAGAAGAGAGAATGAAGTCGAAATTTTTTTCGAGTTGATCCAGTATTGAAGGGAGCAAATACGGTCTTTTCATAGCAGATAAATATAAGGTTTAAATCAAGGTGAATTTTTACTTTCAAAAATTATCTAATGAATATTTGTATTACAATTCAACAAGAGACTTCAATACGAATCGCTTACATTTATACAAGCGAAAAGATTTTCATTATCTATTACGACTGAAAAATTTTGAAAACATATTCTTGATGATTCTTATTGTAAAACGTGACTTCAATGCACTTTAGTATACACCATTAGAATCGATACGCTATTTTGTTTGTTACTTTTATTTGAGTTACGATACTTGTTTGTATTATCAAGGTAAAAGATATCACGTCGCTGAATCATTTTATAAGGTAGCGTCTATAATAATGCTCTTATCTAGAACATTATCCATATTTCAATACTCTTCAATAGTTTTTTTCTTTCGTCTCATTTCTAATCATATGATCATATAAAGACGAGAAACTGTCAAAAAAAAAAGATTCGTTTCTTTTCATTCATAGTGTGTGTCTCTAACTCAAATATTTGAGTAAAAGTAAAAAAAATTTAGGACCGAACATGATCATATATGTTATTTGATTCGGTAAGCGAAGAAAAACTTAATCTTTTAAATAGATTCTACTCGTTAAATTAAGCACAAATATTCTATAAACATGAGAGTGAAAATGTGTATACTTTTGTCTACACAAGACGCCTACGCTTTTTTTTTTTCATTTGAATAATATGTCCATGAAGAGCAAAGAAAGCGATGACGCACTTAAATGTTTACAGGTTATTTTACTCATATTGAATCATATGTGACATTTAATTATTTTTTTTTTACTATGTCGTAGCATTCTTCCTAGTACTTATATAGAAATTTATTATATAAATATGTCTTGGTCAAATCATCAATATTTATAGAACATATGTAGAAAAAACATGACTGCATCAGAATCAAGAAAACGACATTCTTATAAAATATTTCAACGTAAATCAATTTTTCATTGGAAATCGTAAGATCTTTATCCTTATATTTTTATATGTACTATTATTTATTTTATTATTTAGTAAGCATCGTTTAAAACGTCATTCATATTATTCAGAAGATATACTTTTAAAAAGATCTCGTATTCGACATTTTTTTAAAACTCTTCATCAAACATATCGTTCATTATGGTTTACTGCAACATTATTTTTTCGTTTTCTTTGTTTTATTGATAAAATAACACGAGATATTTTTATATTTATTGAAAAAATTGTTCAAATTATTCGAATTGTTCATGGATGGATATGTATGTTAAGAGCAATATTTTCTGCTCTTCATCTTATTGTTAGTCGTATTATGATATTATCAGCTTGTATTCATAGAATATTTTATTTACTTTCAATTTTATTTGAACCAGTTTATAATGGAACACTTGAAAAAAGTGTACGATCTTTTTCAAATTTTGTCTTTTATTATTATTCATCGAATGGTGCTTGTTATACATTACACGCTCGAACACGTCATATTGTTGGTAAAGTGAGGCAAAGATGGAAAAGAAATTATATTTATTTGAATAATGATGATGATGATGATGATATATATTATGATGCTTTTAACGAAGAATGTGAATTATTTAAAATAATTTATTAATTGTTATTTTTTATGTTTGCAACTTTATTTTTAATTGAAAATTTGAAAAAGGTATACGATCTTTTTCAAATTTTAGTCTTTCATTATTCTTTATCAAATGGTGCTTGTTATACATTATAAGTTCGAATACGTCATATTGTTGGTAAAATAAGACAAAGATGGAAAAAAAACGTAATTGTTTAAATAATGATGATGATGATGATATATATTATGACGGTTTTAACGAAGAATGTGAATTATTTAAAAAACACTTTATTAATTGTTATTTTTTATATTTGTAATTTTAGTCAAAGTTTTTGTTGAATTTTTTATATATATTTGGATTTTGCAGAATAGAATAATGATAAATATATGTAAGTAATTTAATAATGAATATTATAATCAAGTTTAGAAAAAAGATAATATATAATAGTTTGATTAGACAGAAAAATGTACCTTTACACTAGCCTGTATTTATGTTGTTTTTTTCTTACCTTTGAGTTTCATTGACTGACTAACTATTAGCAAGGTCGCAATATTCAATACGATATTAAAAAACAAAAATATCCAGTTTTAGTCGATATTGTATTACAAGATTGAAAAACTTTTCAATAATCATTTGAGTTTTATATCTCTGATTAATAAAAATTTCTAATATACATTTCGATTTTTGCAGAATACTTATTTCAATAAATCGATATTTAAATACAAAGATTTACTTTCTTTTTATGCAATTCTTAATAGTAGATGATTATATAATGGAAGGTTACTAATTTATTCAAATGCGCAAATATTCAAACTATAATTTTATGCATTTATTTGCTGTCTGTTTTTTCGATAGTAAATAACGTATGAGTAATAGCGTAATGGTTTGTTTTTCACGTTCGGCTTCATAAGTACTAATTAAGATGCGACCATGTGCACAGTAGTACATTGTGAATTTTCTTTATTTCCTGCAAAATATACACATGAAAAACTGTCATTTTGTATCGCAATAATCTTAAGAATGTCGAATAAAAATAAAAATATTGAGATTGAATTGAAAAAAATAGGAATTTTTTATTCTTTCATAATAGATTCTATTCGTTTTGCACATGCCTTAGGAATATAATTTTTTTTTAATTTTTTTCAACATTCAAGGTAATTAAAATAAAACCAATAGAAAACGTGAGGCGTTATTTTTTGTATATTTGATTTTGAAGATAATTAGAGTAATAATCGTCACAGTTTCACAGGTAAGAATAGACGATTTTAGGGCGTGAAAATGATTCATAGATTGAATATTTGTACGAAGAATAAATTGATAAGTACTCAAAGAAGTTTCGTATTGACAATCTTATTCATGTCTTCTCTAAAATAAAACTTTTGCTTTTGCTACATTTGTTGAAACAAAACTTCTTCATAGTTTAAAAAAATGAAGAGGAAGTGCATGCTATCAGATGATAAACTTCGATAGATTTAAATCTAATCTTGCAGAAATGAGTTTTTTTTCGAACTTTTGTAGTAATTTTCGTTTACTTATAGCAAGCCCGGCAAAATTTTGTAAACTTTGTTTTGTTTTTAATATTTGATGTAACTAAAATCGAAACATCAAAAAAATTTAACCGTTATTCTCTTCAAATAATTGTGAATACAGCCAATGATAGATAATAAATTATTAAATTATCAAATAGTAATGATTCCCTGAAATATGTTGATATCTATTGATACGGCTTTTCAAGTAGCGTGCATATCAATATCTACTGTTCGAATTTAGTATTGATGATTTTTCAATTAAAATTTCAAGCTTCGCATCTCATTATACAATCGAGTGAAATTCAAGTACTATCTAGTTTTAAATTAATTTTTTAATGAAAACAATAGTTCAAATAAATTTTTCACTGTTAAATAGAATATTTTTACCGTTATTTAGAAAGATTTGTTTCGATATGTCTAGACAAAAAGAAATTTAATTTAATCACGTACGACAATTATCAAAACTATGTCACATTGGTTCATTTGGTCATCGAATTCTTTTGTTAAATCAACATCAAATTAATTTAAAAAATGCGTCTAGTATCATTTATAGTGTTAAGATATCTCACTGTAGAATTAATACTAAATTTGAAACAATGAAGTGCAACGCAAAACTGTATATTTATTTCGTTTTTCATCAGACAACATCATGACATTATTCAATAATGGTATAAGATATTTAGCGCCAACAAGTATGAAGGTGGTATAACGATTTTCTCTTTAATGCAAAGAGGAAATTTTAATGAGAAGAAGTTTTTGGTAAAGATTATTTTGATATAATTAAAATTTATCAAGGTCTATACTTCATTGATCATTTCTATTCTTTATATGTAATAAAAGATATTTATTATATATTTTGAGTGTGATCATATAGAGGTCGGCGCCCACTACAATTAACGCTATTTCAAAAAAAAACAACTATGAAGAATTCGAAATAATTACGCATTGCATTCGCAAGTGATACTTATTTTATCATAATTGTTTTTGTATCATTACAATAGTACATGTTTCTTATATTTTTCTTGATTGAATATTTACTCATGCACAGCAGTCATTATTTACAAACAGCAATTTAATTATTTTTAATTGCAATATTTTATTAAAAATGGACATTGTTCCTAACAATGGTGATAGCAATTATGAAAGAATATCCGCTGCAATAATCAGAAAAATGATTGCACAGAATTATAAATATTGTGATATGCTGCTTAACAATAATCCTCTGTTACAAGGATATATAAATAATGTGAAGAATGCGAAGGACTACGAAAGAGGCAAAGAAAAAGACGGTGAGGATGATCATATCAATATAGAAGCAGATGATAACGTTGAATAACTTTCATTAAATATAAATATCCGAATTTGTACAAACCAATTGTTACCTACATATAAAATATATAAGAGAGGGGCGTCATTTTAATCATAAATCCGCCCATTAATATTCTTTCGACTGATCGGTCACGGAACTATATGGATCGATAGATTTCAGCATAGCAAACATTATGATACTAGTTTTAATATACTTCGATAGCATTTTTCTACCATTTTGGCATAAAGCATAGTGTTTTTCAAACCACAGACCCATATATGCATGTGTATGCAACTTATGTTACCTCAAATTATGTCAATATATAGAGAATCTACGTCACTCTGAACATATATATCGATTTTGTAAATTTTTAATAAAGATGTTGACATTAAAACTTCATAATTCTTCAAAATATCAACCATATATCACTTATATACACTACCTTTCAACTTAGTGTTTTGACAATATCTTGAAAAAAGTAAAATAAATATCTAAAAATTTGTCAGTATTGCTAGAGCAGATGTACCTACAAAATGATTTTGAATGGTAGCACTATTTTGGATTCACCTAGGGAAATGCAAACATTCTGCTTTCTGATTGTTTTCATAAAAATAGAGGACACTCATATCTTCGAAATGATACGAACGTGTAGTGGTCATAATGCTAATTAGTTTGACTCCAATTAAAATTATGAGAAAAGCTATGGTTGAATGATCTATAAAACGTGACTATTGTAGATTGAGGCACAGCTACAAGCGAATTCTGAGAATATACAAGATCTGTGCGCAATTGTCTTTATATTTAGAGATGGCACGTCAAACACTCGAAATATATATACTAGCACAAGCTATTGTCTCAAGTATTTGCGGGCATAATGGAAACAAGTATGAAAAAGTACAAATTGTGAACATGATCAAGCATTATCGAGAAGAAATTTGAGCGACATAAAATTACCATACTCTAATTTTCATATGTTAATTATACCTAATCATATGGAGCCTCATATAGCATTCATAAATTCGAGCGACTATACAAAGTATACTATTAGAAGTACATCCAGATGAGTTTGAGACAGTGTATATCACCAACGTGTCAGATATTTCATAGATTATAGGCAAAGAAAATCTGCTTTTGATAGCTAAAATCACTGTTTTCATCACGGATCACTATTTCACATAGATGAAATACATTAATTTGATATCGGTTTATCATGTTGAAATTTTTTTCGAGCATTTTGTCAAAACTACTGGAAAATACTAGCTCTCTTCTATACTGTATGAAAGTTTTAATACCAACATCTTTATTAAAACTCTACAAAATCGATATATGTTCAGAGTGACGTAGATTCTCTATAGATTGACATAATTTGAGCTGACATAAGTTGCATACATATGCATATATGAGTCTGTGGTTTGAAAGGCATTTTATGCTCTATGTCAAAATAGTAGAAAAATGCTATTAAAGTATATCAAAACTAGTATCAAAATGTTTGCTATGCTGAAATCTATCAATCTATATAGTTCCGTGACCGATCAGTGAAAAGAATGTAAATGGGTCGATTTGCGGTCAAAATGGCCAACGTTCTTTGATAGTTTGAAAAATTGATGTCATTCTGTTCTTTACGCATATTCTCTTTTATCTTTCTCATAGATCCATTATACCATTTTATAGCATATAGTGAACAAACAACCATGTATATTACATCTAAAGACTGTCGAAGAATTTGATTTAGATCATACATTATCTGTATGAAATTATTCAAATTAAGTTCAATATTGAATTATATTTAATATATATCATTGTCAATATGATCACTAATAAATAATTTCAAAGATCATTTTTTTTCAAATTATTAAGCACAGTAACAGCTGATAAAGGACGATATAATTTATTATTAAACGCACATGTATTGAATTACATGAGATCGTTGCTTTTCACCAAGATCATGCACAATCAATATTGACGAAATCTTTCGTTCTGATAACGTTATTCACTATATCATAAATTAAAAAGTCTTTCATTTTAACAGGCAAAGACAAAGACAATCTTTCGTTCGTCCTTCAAGAGCATAACCTTATTTAAGCACTAAATAATAAAAAACATTTTTTTT
>JAJEKB010018986.1:0-51847 GCA_022393335.1 Macrotrachela quadricornifera
TTTTTTTTCGTAATTAAAATTTGTTTTATACTTGACGTTGAAGTCCTTGAAATATATGATGAATAGCTCTTGGCATAATACCTGCTTCTGATTCAAGTATTGACATATAAGCAGTAACAGTATCTTTTGATGATTTATCCATTGGAAATTTTCCCAACATTGTATGCGTTTTACTTAAATAGATAAAGAATTAAATAATAATTGGCAAATAAAAACTAAATATACCCAGATCCTGTTTGACCATAACTAAAAATAAAAGAGATTAATTTTATTTAAATAATAAATTAATATCTACATACGCAAAAATAGTTGAACTATAACCTTTAAGTACTTCATCAACAATGGGAGCAACAACTATTTTATAAACATCTTGTTGACGTGTTTGAAAACCAAAAACCTGAATGGATATAAATAATAATGAAATATTTTTTGTTTTTTTTTTAATTTAAATAAGAAAAATTTTACATGATCATAATTAAAAAAACGTGTTGTACTTGTTTTACAATTAACAATTATTTCTCGACGTGTTTCATTTACATTTAAACAACTTGTTAAATTTAGAGATTTTTCATTATCACTTAATGGACTAACAAAAAGAAGAAATCTTATTAAAGATAAAAAACAAATTTTTTTTAAGAATAACAAACCGTGGACGAGCTATAACTTGAACATGTTTGTCCGATCCGTTTAATGATGGTGATTTTTCACACATTATTGTTCTTATTTCATCAAAATGAGAAGTAAAAAACAGTTGTAAAAACTATATATATAATTGTCGACGAATATTTCGAAAGATTAATCATCTACGACGACGGCAATATATAAATAATAAAGCGCGCAACTGAAATATACAAAAAATGGTTCATAGATGTCACTTACTGATGAATCATTAATTTGTATGAGTTTTCTTGTAAAGAATATAGATAATTAGTTTTAATATGCGATTAATAATAACTTATATTACCAATTTTATCATCTATAATGGTTAACAAACTATATTAATTAATTATGATAGTCAATCACTACATTTATAGACAAGGTTCGTCTTAATATTTTTGAATCTTCATTATTGACTTTTGCTTAATTCAAGAAAGTTAGTATTACTAATCAAATAAATACAAATATAATAACAATACACCACTGTGATTGTTATGCCTTCCGTAAAATGAATTATTATAACTATTCAATATTAGTAGAATCAACAAAATGTTACGATCGATATTTTTTTCATTCATTTCATTACTCACATACTCATTACAGATCGTTGAATTACCCATCTCTATTATAATGATGAAAAAAAGAATACAACAACTTTATATATAATTTATTTCTATTGGATATCTTATACTTACTATCAAATCTTTGCTGAGTATTGTTGAACAATAAATCGTTCTATTTCGATTTTTTACGTAAAAATAAAACAATTACAACGAATTAATAAGTGAAAATCATCGTGTCAATTAATGATCATTATGTAATAATAGTGAGACTTGGAATCATATGTTCGTACTTGAATAGGATATACATTTGAATGAGAATTTTATTTCAATACTATGTTATAGAATAGATTTTACTCATATTCAAAGGTAGCTTGTTTCGCATTATTTTTAACACATTTGTCTGTAGAAGAATTCTCAATCAGAGAGATTTCAATAAAAGAAAATTTATTCATTAATAAAACTCAATCCAAACGGGTAAATACGTCTATGGACTCGCGAAAATATATTTAATGTGAGGTTTTATTTTACAATGAATTCATATCTTCAAAAGATTTGCCTTATAGTGTTTAACAAATATTCGATGTATCTACAACTGTTTATCAATATATATATATATATGTATTCATACTGATGTTAGTTTTGAATTAATAAAAAATCTTGAATCACTTCTACTACATAGAATACGATCATTTATTATTTCTAAAATTCAATATTTCATATGTAATAGTATATATATAGTGTAATTCTTGATATAAATTTACATATCAATTATTTACAGAATTGAATTCAAATATGAATGGATATAAAACCAGGATTGTTAAGCATCAGTCAATAAATCTCCAGTATATGATATGACAATTGAAAGAAATGCAAAAAATAAAGAATGTAATAATAATAGAAATTTTTCAAATACTTGCATATCATATTATCTTTTTTCCTTTCGTAAGAGAAACGTTGAAAATAGTTTCTTGAGTGATTTTATATGATAAAAATAATAAAAATCTACCAAAAACTAAACACGAAAACGTTTCTTTCGATTCTATCCAATACGAAATATACTTAAATTATTACAGAGATAGTTAATTTTAAAAAAAATATTATTTATGAGAGCATCATCTCAGTATTAAGATATTAGATTGATAAAAGCAATATGCATTCAATTTGTTTTAAAAGATTTTTCCTAATATTTGAAAATGATGTATAAAAACCATCATGTAAAGTTATAAACAATTAGCAATAGATACTATTCGATTGATTTCAATCAACAGAATTTTTTTATTCATCATTTTTTAAATATAGCATTTATATCTATTTTTTATTCTATGTTATCATTTTGTTTATAAAATTACTTTAAGTATTTCTTTGTATGATATATTTTGATATGAAAAAAAAAATGATAGATAAGCATATGTCGAATCTTTTTTGTGAGAAACAAGATAGATAGTTACTTTTTTCATTATTAAAAAAGGCAAAATAAAAATTTAATAAATTATATATAAATATTTATTTTAAATTTCATGAATAAAAATGCTATTGAGTAAATCAACAAAAAGAATTATCTATTTTCACATATTTATATTCAATTAATCAAAATTATTCATAAGTGTTTATTTCTCATTCTTTTTTTTCAAATAGATAATGCAATATTGAATATTACTTGTTACTAGTATTCCGCTTACTACCCTACATTTAGTCATTGAAAATATCCATTCGTTTCTTTCAATCATATACTTCATAAACAAAGAAAACCATGTGTTGCCACTATATTGTTTTTTAAAATGTGTTTCAGTATATTATGTAGAAAGATACATTATACATTTATGTTGTGACGTCATTTATTTTAATAAAAAAGACAAAATAGATCACACGACATTAATGAATTATTTTTTTCTAATTACATCACAGGATATTTTTTTTTATTATAACAAGATAAATCAATCACCGGAATAACTACAACATTGTTATTTGACTACATATGACTATCTCGTCTTTGTAACCGAACCCAAATACCATTTTTTGGTGCAATAACAAATCGTTCATGTTCAGCAAATTGATTTAATGTATTTTCACCGGGTAAAATTGTATATTGACGAAGAATTTGTACTAAAGCTAATTTAATTTCTAACATTGCAAAACGCATTCCAATACAATTTCTTGGTCCAGCACCAAATGGTAACCAAGCTAATGGATGACGTTTTTCTTGAAAACGTTCAGGATAAAATTTTAATGGACTTACTGGACCATATAATTGTTCATTAAAATGTATACTATACATATCAACAGTAATATTTGTACCTTCTTCAATTTTAAATTCTCCTATTTGACATTCTTTATTACATTTTCGATTAACAATAAATGGTGCAATAGGATATAATCGTAATGTTTCACGTATAAACCAATCAAGATATTCAAGTTTAATTAATTGTTCATAATCATTATGAACATCATCAATTTCATTTTGTAAACGTGCTTGCTCATTTTGATGTGTGGCTAATACAAATGAAAGATAAGAAAGTGCCGTTGCTGTTGTTTCATAACCACCAAGCATAAATAAATAAATATTATTTAATAATTCATCTCGATTTAAACGATATTTTGTTAATAATGATGATGACTAAAAGAAAAAACGATTTATTATGATTATAAAAAAAAAACTTTATACACTTACAGAAGATATGTTTTGAAAAACATCTGTTGCTTCAATCATTGATTGTAATAAATCAATTCTTTCTATTCCATGTAAACAACGTTGTTCAATTATATTTTCAACATGATACAAAAGCCATGTATTTGGATCTGTATCAATAAAACGATTTATAAATGGTATATGTTCATAGAACCATAGCCGAATTATACTTGTATATTTAAATAATGTAACCCATAAAATATCAAATTCTGGTAAGAGTATTGACCATGTTGTCAAAATATTTTGAAAGAGATTAAATTCAAATACTTGTAAACATCGTTTAAAAAATGATTCACTTAATTTTTTATGTGTATTTGGATCAATACCAAATGCACAATTTAAAATAATATTCATTGATGTACGTTTTAGCAAATGTGATATATCAAATTCAATATTAGGAGTTTGTTCACCTAATTTTTTCATTAATTCATTAAGACATTTATCAACTATTGTTCGTACTTCTTTTACTTTATTTGGACTAAATGTTGGTTGAATTATTGAACGTTGTCGTCTCCATTCATCACCTACGCTAAACGTTTATTTAGAAGAAGCATTTTTACGAATAAATTTGATATCTATATATTAGAATCTTGATTTATTTATATAAAAATATCTTTTAATTTCTATTCATTGATTAAATAATCCTGATAGTACTATGTTAGACGAAAAACGTTTGTATTAGTTTAAAAAGTCGAATATTTAGAGAATAATCTATGTAGACTTATCTTTGTAGAACTTTTTAAACAAAACAAATCTGAGAATTCTTTTCAATATCCTATAAAGTTAACAACAATTTTGATTACCTTTCGATGCAAGTAAATGTCGAAGATCATGTTGTTGTAATGGCAACGGTCGTCTTGAATGAAAATGACTGAATTTAGTTATAAATACTTCTTGAAGAAAATCTGGATCAGAAACACATATAATAGGCGTATGACCCATAAAATAACCATAGATTTTTCCATATTTTTTTGTCCAATCTGCTAAACAAGCAGCTGAGTGTCGGTTGTGAGTAAATAATTCAATTAAATTACCAAAAAAGAAACGTGGAGTTGGACCTGATAAACCCATTTCTTGAAATATACAATAAGTTTTGTTAATTTTATATAAATATATTAAAAGAAGTAGTAGAAATATCATTATTAATGTTGGTTGAATAAATGAACTTATTATAGATAAATATGAGCAATTAATCGTGAATGCAGACATTATTTATGATTATGGTTCTATGGAATATGGTTATAGTATAGAAGAAGATCTTGTGAATAAATTCAGTTCCAACCTTTTATGAGTTTGTGATACTCTAAAAAAACAAAGAATATGTAATACGCAACCAATGAAAAATTGAGATTTATAAAGTGAGTCCATATATTCTATTTGCACGCTCTTTTTTTTCTCTATTCACTTTCTCTCTCTGTCTGTCTGTCTGTGTCTCTCTCTCTTACTCTCCTTGTGATTATTTAAATGGTAGCTTTGTAAAACCGATGGTAATGTATTGTAAAAAAATGGGTTACATTCTACAAAACTATTTTTTTCTCATGCTGTTTCCTTAAATCTCTTAAATTTTTCTGTTTTTTTCTGCATATTCCTAATTAACAATTTATATTTATAAATGAACTATTTATTTTATATTTCTTAAAAGATCAATTATACGCTTCAATATCTACAACGCATTGTCTAGTTATTTTTATGAAACAAAATCTCCATGACATCAAGAAATTTAGAATAGAAACGTAAAAACGTACTTATTGAAGTTTTTTATAGAATAAATGTTTGATTCTTTTAACCCAACAACTTATTTTTAAACTGAGCACAATCTGAAATCAATTATATAAAATAATCAAAAATACTTAAGCAAGCTACACATATGGTTTTAACTACTTACGAAATGATTGTGTCGTATAATATGAAATTTTAGGTTTAAATGTTGTACGCGATTATAATACATAAATGCAGCTACACTAAATTGTATAGAAACAGTAAATTGCATACTTTGTCGTTGTCTTCTCTTCTGTTATGTAGAGAATAGAACGAATATAATACTTCTATATATTATTATTGACAACGACTTTATATATATAATCAAATTGCACTTAGATATGAAGAACATTCAATTAAATATCTTGCATGGTGCATATGAGTCAATATAAACTGCGCAAGTTCAGTAGGTGCCTTTTTTTCTCATTTATGAAAAGTACAGAACAAAGATATTAATGAGTGATTATTCACATTCTCACAAATATAAGCATTGTATAATGCGTAGTTTCGTATTTCAATAGAATTTTGTAGAGCATTCAAGTCTCTTCTTTTTCTTTTTATTATTTGGGCCAAAAAGAACCCTGATAAAACCATATGATAAGTGTTTATTTTTAAAACTCATTAATTCTATAGAAAGAGACAGAAAAACTTTAAAAAAAATGAACTAAAGCAAATCAAAATTTCATTTAAACAAAAGAAAAAAATAAACAATTCTGCATTTGTGCCAAATATTCAAGATAAATAAAAAAAAATAATGTCAACAATGATAAAATTAATGATAAGATAAACAGAATAGTTACAATATTAGTTTATTCTAAAAGCAAACGAACTAAGAAAATTTTTACAGATTAATATATATTTAACATATAATTTATTAGATATTATTAAATTCAAGTTATTTAAGGTTAATAATCTTTTCTTTTCTTTTTAATTAGAATATTTATAGATGTTTTTAATGTGCTTAATTACACATTGACGTCAAACTATTAAAATACTTTTCATGAAAATTTGTTAGTAGAAATGAGTTATTTTTGTATTATTTTTTAATATTCAATGCATTAGTTTTAAGTGTGAATTATTATGTGAAAATTCTCCAGACGTTTTTTTCTATGCACCAGAAGTAGTTTTCATAATGTATTCACTTCACAATTAAATGAAAGTTTTTTTTTTATTAAGTCACAGTAGGATCAATAAACATAAGTGAAAATATACTGAATATTTGTGTCAAAGTTATCATTTATCAAAATGTGAAAGTACTTACTTTATATTAGGGGTCACATACTATATTTATCGCTAAGTACTATATAATTATAAATAACCTCTATACAAGTACTAAAGTTATTTTAGTTCTAGTACTGATGCCAAGTGGGGGCACATATGGATAAGTACACATTCTCTTTTCATGTCCTTTCTTTGTCCTTCGACTCTAATCTGTAATTATTAATGTGCATAACTTAAATAAAAGAGAGAACTCAAAAAACGGCCCGATACACATGTTATCAGGGTGGGTGCTTCGCATATATGCACTTCCAACATCTATTACTCATAGTGAATGCACATAAGTGCATAAATATTAAATATGATCTTATTCATTCTATTTTTTTTCTTCTCTTTTACGCTTTAAAAAAGCATTCGAAAACAAAAAGAGAAAAAGTAAATGGTTCTTATACACACCAGCTGTCAGAAGTGTATATACGACCTTGATTCGTGCGTTTATTATCGTAATCTTTAAAAAAAATGGCTGATAATGAATATGGCAACCTTCACTAGCACGAACAGAACAAAAAAAACTACCATTGGATGAATTATTCATCTACACATATGTATATAATAGATAAAACTAAAAATTTATGTTGCTATTACTTCTATCTACAATAAAATTCAAGGTAAAAAGTTATAAGAATGTTATCATATACTTCTATCAATCTAAAAATCATTTGTATTCTTGAAATGGTTACTTTTATTCATGTAAAAAATGTCCTAGACAAAAACTATTAATAAGTAAATATAAAAGAAAAAAACATATTTATGTGAAGTAAAAAGTGAGGTTAAAACGACATACACATAAATGCAAATGTCTAAATTGATCGTATTCAAGTATGAAATGTTGTTTATGAACTAATAATCAAGGTCGCATTATTAAAATTCTAAAGAATTTTGTATTAAAAGTAAATTCAAACATTAACTATACACTTACGATATCATATCGATTTTATTGACAAACAAGAAACATACGAATCAAATATTCTTATTCATACAATACGATAAAAAAAATAATACTCTATATAACAGAAAAAATTTTCATAAATTATTTTCTTAAAATTGCCAATAGAAATATTTCAACAGCAACAACTCCATAATTTAAGCTATATACAAACACTACTATTACTGTATGATTATTTCAAATTCGAATAAGATCTTATTGATTAATAGTATTCTATCTCAAGTTTATATTTTTATAAACATTCGAATAATTTATAATTATATTATATATCAATTTTATCCTAGAACCTTTTCTGATTAATCATGTTGTCAATAATACTTATTCCGGTATATTCTTTTTTTTAATAATTCAAACATAGATTGCGAAATAAGTTTGATATAATATTTTATAACGAGTTCAATGAATTTATAGGCAAATCAATATAAAACCTACGTATAAATTATTCGATCATGATGTACAAAAAACTGGAAAGAATTACATGTAGTTAATCGACATGAGAAATTCTTATCAAATAATTCTTTTAAATAAAACAAAAAAAATGATTTCGTTTTCATTATCCTTAACTTGTCTAGATAATTATCTAAAACGCTTTAAACTTTTGATTTCTATTTTAAAAAAATATTCAAATCTTCAATAAAATCTGTAATAGCAATGAATTAATATTGAAAATAATTAAGAATTATTTAAATTTTTTGAAGAACTAGTTTCTATATTAGACAGTATAGTATAAAAAAGAAAGTCACTTTTGTCGAAACTTTGTATTAAGAATGCAATAATTTTCGAGTTATTATTATCGACATATGTTAAAAGAATCGTAAATGTTATTTGCTAAATTAGTATATAAAAAGCCGTGCTATAATTGAAAGTCATACATTTTTAATTAAAATACAAAATAAGTTAAATATAAAAAGCTATTTAGCTATTATTTTTAGTTCATTTAAGCATTTGTTTTCAATTAATCAATATAAAATTAGAAGAAGCCTGAATATATATTTAGATCTCGTAGGAGTATAAAGCTGACTTTTCAATGACGTCTGAATAAATGTCTCTTTTGAAAATCATTCTATTCAATAGAGATTTTTATGATTATCTGTCCTAAGAATATTTTAAGTCTTCTTATTTATATAAGAAAAACAAATGAATTAGACTTTGCATTTTTGTATCCTATTTTACTATTATAACTGCACCATTCTTACATGTGTAAAAGTTGCAAGAATGCTCTATTTTTCTTATCTTTTTTATTTTAATGAAAAAAAAAGGAACAATGAAAAATGATGCAGTACATGCTTCACTAATTCTGAATAAAATAAATTAATACTGTGCAATCAAAAATTTCAGCAGTTTCACACTATTTCCGATGTGACGATATTTAAGAAACTATAAGAATTATGAATATTTCAAACATTGTGTCTAATAGTAAACAGCAATGATAAAGACGTTTACATTGATATGCACTAGAAATATTTCTCATAATGACGAAATATACAAAACGATTAAGAACTTTAGGAAATATATTAATTAAACCATTATTTGTCATCAGAGATGCAAAATCTGTCACAAAAAAAGATAACTTTCAATTAAAAAAATCAAGAATGTTCCTTTTTTAAAATATAAATTTAATATGAAAGAGAGTCAAAGCAGTGGTACTTAATACAACTAATCTGATATAAACATAATTCATTTTATTAATCATTGATTGATCACAATTATCTTGGTATTTATCTTTCTCAAATTATTTAACACAACTAAAGTAATTGATATAAATTTTAATGTTTGGCATGGTTCACTTTAATAAACTAATCAAATTTCCTTTCTTGTGCTTAAAATAAATATCTTTTCTGTTGCTCGAAGTCTATTCATAGAAAAAGTTTTCATACTATTTTGTGCAAACCCTCTTTCGATCGTTTTACCAAAATATTGTTATGCATAATAATTCGTTACTTTGTCTTTGCAACCATTCTAAATACAATAGATATACATTACTTTCTGTTTAGTTGAAAATATTTCTATTATTCAATTTGAAACTATCTAATTATCTAACAGTTAAAAATAGACATGTGGGATGAGAGAATGGTGATACGACGAAGCGGAAAAAAATATGTCACGCCCCTGCATTTCCTTCAGATGTACTCCAAGATGTTTCTATACCGCTTTTATAGTAATACGTGTCTTCTCTTATGTCGTATCTACGCTCATCTTTTTTAATATTTCTCTTTTCTGTTCGTCAAGCCTGTTGATTTTTTCCTTTCCATTACTAGCAGTGCATCCATGTTATTCTATTCTTGTTCACCGTGACCTACACCATTTTCTGTCATGGATTTTCCTCACTTATTAACTACATAATATATAGACATTTACCTGCTAGAAATAAACTTAAGAATATAAGCGGAATCTTAAAAATGAATACAATGAAGCAAGACAGACAGTATAAATAAATAAATAAAAATAAAAAATAAAAATAAACTAGACAAAATGTTTAGTAATCTCGTCAATCTTCTTTTCAGAAGAAAAAAATTGTCTTTTGAAATATTTTTTAGGCTCAATAATCTTCCAGAAACTTTTATGATCGTGAGCACAAGCGGATTCTGTTTCTCTATTTACTAAAAGTATATAAATGGCTCTTTTATATTGAATCCTGTTTATTTTTGATACAATTTCAATAAAAAAAGGATTGGGCATTCTTGTAAATCTTACAAATGAAAAAATGATACAGTTATCATAATAGAAGAAAATATAAACGTGAAAAATCTTAATCCACTTTATGTATTTCTAGACCGAAATGAGATCAATTAAGACATCGACACTGAAGATATTTATTGAGCCTCTATCAAATAGGAGAATTTCAAAATTCATTCTTAGAAGAAAAATAACTACACAAATACATTTTCGCGTAATAGATCGAAAATTGAATTAAGATTTTGTTCAAAAACTTAAAACACACGTTTATTATTATACTATCCATTTTCAATCAGTTAATTATATCGATAATGCTCATTCTAATATATCTTTTCCGCGAAATAATTTTATTTTTCAAGATCAATTAACATATCTTTCTGATTTATGATTCTCTTAGTGTCTTTTAAAGTTGAATAAGACCACGATTGATCATTGCTCTCATGCTCCAAGCATTTCTAGATCCATCATCATTATAAAATTTCCATGTCCAATATGTCCATCCACCATTTGCTTCTTTGAATGCAGCTAATTGTGATTGAGCATATCGACGTAAATCATCATCATTAAAATTAGCTGATGATGCAATTGACCATTCACCAATAAATAACCAATTACCTTTCCATGCTAACATATCATTTCTTAAATCATGTTGGGCATAATTTATTAATCGATCTTTATTCCAACCCTAAATATATTTTTTTTTTGAATTATATAACAGAAAATAAAAGAAACAATATTTTTAATTTTACTTCGTATCCCCAAATTTGATAACGATGCCATTCATGTCGAACACCATGAAACTGAGGTGGTGGCATAAAACGAGCCCAATCACTATCATGTGGTCCTTGTTGATACAATAAAGGTGCAACTGTTAATAAACAATCTGAAAATTGACGAATACGACCATAAGCATCATAGTAATACTGTTTCAAAACTCCTTCATTTGTTGTTCCTACAAAAGAAGATAGAGAAAAACTTTGTATATGAAGAAACAAAATTGATTATCAATCTTTACTTGTTGGTTCATTGAGTAGGCCAATACCTAAAAATGCCTGATCATTATTATATCGTCGTACTAACCATTCAACAGCATCTAATGTATTTCGAACATTTTCTGGATATGCTGACCAATGTGAATTTCCTGGATCAGAAGGTGAACTATGATCATTACCATTTTGACTACCTTTAGCTGCATGAAGTGAAATCAATACAAGTAAATTATATTTAGGTGCCCATTCACGGATAGCTCGATCTAAATAATTGATTCCACCAGGTGCATAAACTTTCCATCCATCTGGATCACCACCTGGTTGATTATCAAAACCTACGATCCAATAACCAACAGGAATACGAATTGTATTCATTTTAGCATTAGCAATTTCACGAAAATCTTGCTCAGTAATAAATGTATCACGATGTTGTCTGAATTGACTATCACCTTTAGCATGACCTAATCATTCATATTAAATCAAAATAAATAAATAAATATAAAATAAAAATAATTCTCTATACCAAGATGTTGCATAGTTTTAAATTCACCATGATTAGCAACATCTGATGGAACTCCATACCAAGCAGGCGAAGCTGATGTCATCCAATATTCACCAACAAGCCATCCACCAAGATTAACACCACGCATAGGTACTCTACCAGCCTTTACATCATTTTTCAAATTTTGAAGTGTACTTTTAAAATTAATAAAATGAATATAAGAATACTATTAAGCTGAATTTTTTTAAAAATATTTACTTTTGTCCTGTTGCCACCAAGATGTTAATAGCCAATAAAGTTAAGCATAAGCAGATGCTGCGTATCTTTACCATCGTGATTACTTTTTCATCTGATTCTATATATGAATATTCTTGCACTTTTTATATCAATATATAAGATTAGCATCGTGAATAGGTCGATAAGTCCTGTTTTTTAGCTTTTAGTATCATATTACAAAAAGAAAAAAAATGGGATTGGTTTTCGCATGAAAAAGCTTAAGTATACATTCTCTTATTTCTCTATCTCACAAAATAATCAATGTCTAAAGTACAAAAAATTATCGTTTCAATATTCTAGAGTTACTTTTAGATAATACCCAGCATTACTTTTATCTATGTGATAGGCAACATATGTTATTTATACCAATGCGAATCTGAGAAAAATTCGTATTTTGACAGTTATTTTTGCGAGTTTCAATATATAGGATGCATTTCTATACAGAGCTGGATAAAATTACTATCAGTTAGAATAGTAAACTTTACCTTTAACTATTATGTATAAAAACAAATGAATATCTTTTGTTGATTGATATAGTTATTCCAAGTTTTTAAAATAACTTTCGATAAGGAGATGTAAACTGTTGAGAGAATAATTGTGAAGCGATTAATATTAAAAAAATTCGAACGAATATATACAGATGTAGTGCTAGTAGACATGACTAATTATTTCATCATTATATTAAGAGTACCTTCCCCTCTTTTTTTCCCCAGTTTTTTGGAATTTTTTTTTGTTTATCTGTGCTATAGATAGACTGTGTGTTGGTATATTTCGATCACCGTTTGAATGACCTCGATCGATCCTGCCGTTCGACTGCTATCGAATGTCCACAAAAAGTTTCCACCAACAAAGAAATTTTGTCAAAAAAACTTTTTTAATGTACTCAATGGATTCTGCATGAAAAGTTGTTCATAAAAATGTTGAAAAAAAAATCAAACTATTCTCATACTTATTTCTCAGTTTTCTGAAAAACTGAATTTTCATCAAAGCCACACGATTGTGCCAAGGACAACTTCTCTTTAACTTCATCTGATTGAGCTGAAATTTTTATCATAGATACTTTGAAGTAATCTTCAGAGATAGTTGTGACCATTCTAATTTGTAATGTTTTCATTCCGACCTATAGGATTCTGAATGTCAGAAACTTGGTTCGGACAAAAATCTTTACGTATTTTTTTTATTAAAAATAAAGGAAGTGAGATTTTTGAAAAAGCTCAAACCTATCTCTAAAGTACAGTCATAGGTATCTACAAAAAAGATTTCAGCCTAATCGAACAAAATTAAAAAAAAGGGCTGCCTATGACAAGGTAAGAGCCTATGGAAAACCAAGGTATTTCATAAAAAAAATCATGAAAAGTGCTTTAGAGAATTTTTTCTTTGAACATGTGTTTCATCATTGTAGGTGGTCTATCTGTGCTAAAAATTTCAATCCAATCGGACTTCCCATCTTTGAGATCTAAAAATCATCAAAAAAGTGGAGAGGAGTACCCTTAATTCTGCTATATGCAACAGTGGACAGTTGGACTAGTCAATGGGGAAATTGTTCCACTTTAAGGAGAAATGGTTCACCCACGAAAAGTCATACATATTAAAGCATATCTATATAAACATACACTTATGTACATTTATATTTATGCCATCCCTACTAATATTAGAAATGTAATCAATCGAAGATTCAAAATCCACAGGTAGACAAACAAAACTACTATTAATCAGCCTTTTTATACTTGAAACTACAAAAATTTCCCGATTCCTATCAGATTCCTCATATTCAAAAATTCTAAAAACTCCTATACACTTCAGAAATTTCAAATAATTTAAACGACCTATCAATATCATTTATCACAAATCCCATCTACTCAAATTTTGAATACTTTCCATATTCTCTCCATCAAACAATCTAGTCACTCTGTTACTCTTTACTGACCTTAATCACAATAAAGACGACTTGAACCAACTAAATTTCAAAATCAACAAAATCCTAGCCATATTATATTCATTACAGACATTCATATATAGAAACCAGATATTAGCAGGCACCAACAAAACTTCCATCCATTCAGAACAATTGATTCACCCAATTTCTTACGAAAATGCGACTTCCACTACATTAATTTCATCAGTACAAAAAATTCCTTTCAAAGTTCTAAGCAAGAAATATAACACTCATGACTTTCTCCATCCGCATTTTAGACTTCTCATTCTATAAGTAGAAATGGATATTTCATTTCTCTTAGGAAATATACTTTTCTGCTAAATACTCTCCTTAGGATGAAAAATTAAAATGATGAATTTCTCATTATGTCTTTTAAACTTCTTCTTATGAAAAGACAAATGAATCTTTGATTTCTGCTGAAATATTTTTTATTTCTATTCGAATGAATCGACGATTTCTCTTGAAGTATTTTACATTTCTGCCGAAGTAAAGTCAATTGGTTTCGATGTTCTCCTAAGAATGTAGAACGAATATGGTTCGTATTTTTCTGAATCTTTTTAGTTTCTGCTGGCGAAAGTATAAATAGTTGAAGAGTTTCGATTTGTTAGAAATGCATTTCGTCGCTCGGAAGATAATGAAAATAATGGATGCTATCGTTTGGAGAAAACATTTCTCCTTAACTTTTCTGGAGTGAAGTATTTCTGCTGAAAGTGAAACAATATCCCCATTTTGAGGGACATTATCCAGTGTTCGTTACATGTGGTGCAATGAGAAATATTTCGTTTGTATAGATGGGCTTTTTTTCATATATAATATCATCTATTTATCCTAGCCAGTATTAATATTATCATTATTTTCTATTTTCAAATGAATATCAAAGTATGTATACATTCAAACTGTACTCTATTAACTTTTTATCCTGGCTCTATTCGTATAACAGGTTGAAACTTAATGCAATAATAATTTATGTTTGTTTTGCATTAATAAATTGATTTATTCAGCTAAGCTTGAAATATATAATTCAATGATTATAAAAATTATTGGATATATTTCTAATGAATAAACTTCGATTTTTGATCTCGATATTGTACATTGATTCTTTTGTCCGCATAAAATATCAGATTATTTGAGTTATGTTAACATTAAATATTTCCTTATACAAGTCGAACGAGCACTATATCTTTTCTTTTAATTTGTATCAAAATTGAAGATTCTTGATATGTGAGAACGTATCTTGAGAAGATAAGTAAACCGCATTGGATACTTATAGAGCAGCTTTGACATGATCGACAAAATAACTTTCAATAGATCATTTATCTTTAATCTCCGTATATTACATACAAATTCTGTTCACTTAATGATTATCACTTCTTGTTTTATACATTTAAAATGAACCTCGTTGGAATTAGTCGATAATTTATATAGTGCCAGAATTAGAGATGTACAGAGCTAAACTTTCTATTACTCCTGATCTCGATCTCTTGAATTATGTTCTGATTCATATGATTTACGAGACATTTTCATTAAAATCATGCAATATTTTCCTATGAACTTGAGTTCCGATGGTCGAGACTCGAATCAGAATCGAATCTGATTCCGTACATATCTGATCATGATATATTTTCATTTTTATACTACACGGTATGCCTGTGACAATACTCGATTGATTTATAATATATAAAAAAGACTACTTGAAAATTGACAGCGTTAAGATTACTTTATATATATATATAAATATAAATTAAATTATTTCAAAAATAAAGAACTTCAATGTGTTGTTAAGCATTTTTTTTCTATATAAAGATACTTTTAAATCTAATTACTTATAAAACAGTATATAACAAAAATCTTCTAATACAATGATTCAACATTTATTTTAATGAAAACTAAACATTTAAAAACTTCTAATCATATAAATAATTTATTTGAAGAATTTTCTCAACGTATTAATAAAAAACATTTATTTTGTTTTCAATCATATAAATATGGTTATAAAAAATTAGAACGTATTCATAATTATTGTATTAAACATGGATTTATATTAAATCAATCAACAATAAATATGATTCAAAAATCTTTTGCAAATATGATTACATCAGCATTTGATTATCCAATTGAAGAAGAATATTTAAATAATAATATAACTGACATACAATTACAATTAACACATGTTAATGCATTACCTAGTCGAACTGAACAAGGAATTTTTATTATTATTGAATTAGGAAATCTTATTGAAGATGTTCGATATAGTCTTGTATCATTACTTGGAAAACAAATACCATCTTATAATATTTTACATAGTCGAGGTTATAATTTAACAGAACAAATACGAAGAAGTAATGGAACTATTTTACTTGATGAATTAGCTATTGGATTAAAAGATTTTCTTGAACAAGTAATAATAATAATAATAATAAAGAAAAAACAACTTTAACACATCATAATAATTAATTTGATAGATTAAATAATTCTTTTCACAGATGGACGAGTTCGAGTGATAATTCAGATGCAAAAATTGGATAAGATTGACATGAGTCATCCATTCAGATAAGTTTTCATTTGCTCTTTTAAAAAAAAATCACAATTTAATAGATTGAATATTGAAAATCATCTAGAATTATTTATTATTAGCATATGATATATTTTATTTGTACCAAAAGAGAGTCATAGTTCCGAAAATATAGCTCTCACCCTAAGTGTAATTCTTGTCTTCACCCTTAGTAAATAACTGCGTTCAATCTAATCATCTTGACTGATAGTAAATTATAAAAAAAGTCTTTAAAAAATCCGTCATGGCTGAATATACTGTGTTAGAATGATTTATTTCTATGACCATAAATAATAGTCCATATGTACTAAATATCATGTCATGAAAATTTTTTTGTTAACGTTCTTTATAAAAAAATAAACAGAAAATGAACAAATGATAAAAATAATTTGACTCGATTCAAAAAAACGGCGCTTGGTTTGTCTATCTGTGTTCATTTTATATTAATTAATTAAATTCAAATTCTTGCTATATATATATTTAGATTCCACTAAATGAAAAACTTCCTCGAATACTTCAACTTGGTTTACTTGTTCATTTTTCTATAAAACAAACTGAACTTAATCATATTGAAATATTATCTTGGTCAAATCGTTTTAATTGTCCTGATTTACTTAATCAAGATTTTATTAAACTTTTTTATCAATCTATTAAAAAATATATATCATATTATACAATAAATATAATAGCATGTATACAAGAAAATGTTGCAGCATTAATATCTGTAGCATTTGAATATCCAAATACATTAATATCACTTATATTTAAATATAAATTTCAATTATCATTTGTTGAAGATATTGAAATTTTACGTTCAAAAAATTTTTTTCAACAAATTAAATTACGTGCACTTTATCGAACAATTCTTTCATTTAATTTTCAATATATACATTCAAATAAATCAATTAAAACTCATGCTTTATTTCAAACATTATTAACATCAATTGATACATATGTTATGAATAAATTAAATGTTAATTATTTTGATATATTTACATGTGATTTATGTTTACTTGAAATAGTACGATTATTAATAAATGATTTATGTATTCATGAACAATTATTACCTTATTCATTATGGTTAAAATCAAAATTAAATATACATGGTTCATTATGTTTAAAATTTCTTTCATATATTTTACAAAGTAAATATTCAAAATTAAAAACTTTTTTAAATAAATTAGGTTTAAAACAAATAAAAAAAATTCATTTGATCTATATGGAATATATATGTCATATTATAATACGACGTTCAACACAAATTCTTTCATGTTTAATTGTTTGTTTATCAGATCGTTATAATGAAGAAAATATAACTATTGCTATTGATAGTTATCTTTATCGTTTATGTCCTATTTATCAAATATATATGCATAATGAAATTGAATATTTATGTAAACGATGGATAACTATGTTTCATTTTGTTAATGCAACAAATAAATCATATGTAATTAAAATTAAAAGAAAAATAGAATTTTATTTTTTATGAAGAGAAAGTAATCTTAAATTGAATAGTATAAATATATAGAATTTTGAAATAATATTCTTAGAAAGATATATTGTTGAGTATCGTGATAAACTATTTTCTTTTTTAAAGAAAAACAAATTGGATTTTTCTAAATAACCGTATCTAAACATTAACTTCGTTTCCTAATATTTTTGAATGATTTAATTTTTTCTTTTTTAAGATTCATTCTGACCAAAAGTTCTAGCAATTTTATAAATTAGTTAACATTTAAGAGTCTATTATGGATTTAGTTCTGATATTCTTTCAGATAAAATTTAATTTCAACAAAAAAAACTTTGAAAATTAGATAATAAATACGATCAATACACTGTTAGTATTTGAACCTAACGCTCCATCGTATATACATAGAGCCTTTTAGTGGAAAAAGAAAAATATGTAAATGATCAACATTGATTTGGTTGTCTCATTTCCGACCTTATAGATGTAGATGTTGAACTAGTGTCATAGAATAAATTATTCAAAGTTGTCTACATATTATCGATGAGTATCAATAAGAATTAGTCCAAATTTCTAGCGAAAATCAATCTGTATTTCATGGTGAATCATAGTGATTATGCAATATTATTACAGATCACTAGCTATGAGTTTAATATAGACAGTTTGATCATAAGTCAAATAATGCTGGCAGAATTAATGAAAATGACCTACTAACGATCATTATTTCTTAGAATAGTTTTGAATCAAAAATTTCCTTTTTGCACGTTCTTTAAATAAAATGATCCTGTTCTTATACATTATGTTGAAAAAAATTGTCTGAAGCCTTTTGTTAATAAAATATGACTACAAACAGAACCACCAAATGCACAAACGACAAAATTGTTTCACAGTTATTGTTGACTTTATATTCATCCAATATTATTAACTATTAAACAGAAAAAAACATCAATAGAATTTTACATCCACCATATTTATTAGAAATGATACTATGTAACAGAGATGCTCATAGGGCAAATTTTTACACTCTGACCTACCGTGCATCCTCTAAAATTGATGTATTATCTTTGCATTTTTCTAAATTTAGTTCAACAGTCACAACGTTCGCGCATTCTATCATAGAAAATTGTTTTATTTTAATTCATTTGTAGAACTTATATAATTGACGAAGGAAGATACGTGAATGTAAGTTTTAAGGCAAAGTTTTAGGGCTCTCCCATCGCAGACCTCAGCAATCGGGATCAAAGGTACGATTCTATTGCAACCACAGGTACAGAACGATTTTTTCGTAATGATCTGTCAGATAAATATTAAATAACTATTTAATTAATAGAAATGGCTCTACATTCTACGATAGATAGAATCTTTTTCTGAAATAACTGCAGATTTTTCGTGAAAAAAATGGGAAGAATATTAATCAAAGTTGTTAATCAATTATAATTGTATGTTAGAAGCTTTTTCGAGAGAAAAAAAACAATAAATACTTATATAGTGTGCTCAAAATGCAGATATAAAAAAGACAAGCAATAGTTTGTCTGATGATCGATAATGATCTAAAGGAATTATCATATGTCACAGACTATTCCCCTTAGGTATCTTATATTAGTATAATGAAGCTAAAGATATGTCAATTCCACATTTTAACTTCAAAGGGACTGCGCTGACAAGCATTTCTACAATAGAAATAAATAACAGTTCAACTATTAACAGATATGAGCATTACAACAAAAGACAAGAGAAGTAAATGACAAATCTATCCTGCCTTATGAGCATTTATACTATATAATTTTTCATTAAATAATTATATTGAAAACATTATTTACTTATATGGTTTCTAAGATAGTTAAAAATATTTCATAAACAAACATTCAAAAAAAATGAACTAATTGTTAGAAAGAAATAGATTTTGTAATAAAACTAAAATTATCTCTTTATTTTTATATTTTTATTTAATATTGTCAGAACATTTGGTTAGACCTAACTAGAAGTCACTATCGTAAAAATCTTATATCGTGGACATAATAATTGAAAGTGAGAACCCTTGGAGATTGTGCTAGCCCAGTGACTTCCTACTTTTTGAAAACATATGAGGGTTAAATATGGTAATAATCTAAGTGATTCTCTCTCACTCTCATATGTCTAGAAAAGAATTCAATTCTTCAATATTTTAGGCAAAAGACATAACATTTTATGGTTACAGCTAGTTTTAGACAAGAGTGGATAGATACTCATGCATTTATCTCTATTTTACCGAATAGAGCAAAAATTTTGCTTCATTTGGTCATACTAAAATAACTAGAAAAATATTTAATCAATCAAACTTAGAACAGGTTTTGTAGATTATAATCATTAATTAATGAAATTACTTCTTTATTGAACAATATTTTATATAATCTATTTTTGTTTTATTTTTCATTATAGCTTGGTCCAGCAGCTGTTATGGGTTTACAGAAAACCCAAAAAGCCATGATTAATCAAGATGATAATATTAGTCGTTTATATATACAAAAGAGACGACATAAATATATGAGATCAACAAAAATGTCTTATTCATAATTTCATTTAATCATACACGAAATAAATAAGAAATTATTATTTCTAAATAACAAAAAAAAAGTAATAACTAATTCTATTCTATTTAATTAATTATATAGTTTCGTTTATTATTTTAAATTTGTCAAATAAATCTTTTTTAAATATAAATAATAATATTTAAATAAACTGAAATATAAAATAAAGATGATGTTGTGAAAATGTTTTGAATCTTTTTCTTTCTTTGATTTAAAATGGTACTCGATCATTTTCTTCATTTTTTATTGGTTGAGTTTTATTTTCATTATCATTATCATCTAATACGAGAATTTGTACATCACGTTTAGTATCAACTTCAGTTGGTTGTATAATATTTGTTTTTGTATTTGATAATTCTTTTTCAGTATTTTCATCAATTGATTGAAGATTTGTTTGAAATGTTCCTGTTGATTTACTATGAAATTCTGCTTTTGATTGTACTTGTGCTCGCATTTGTGGAGCTGTTCGTGGACGAGATATAGATTTTGATGAATTTTCATTCAAAGGAGGTATTGGTATTGATGATAATACTTGAGGATATCTAATAGATCCAAAAAAAAAAAGAACTATTTAATTGAATTATGTATTTTTAAATTTACCTATTTGCTAATAATGAACCAAATGAATCCATATTAACTTGAGTAGCTTTGGCATTTTCATTATAATAAGCACTCGATTGAATACGTCCATTTTCTTCAAGTCCTTTGATTGCTGTGGTAATAAGTTGACGTACAGCTTCTTTTTCTAATCAAATTAATAGATTGAAATAGATCGAAGAGAACAAAGAAAATTTATTGGCAGAATTTAAGTTGTAAATGATAATGAATTTATTTCAAAGTCTTAGTTTATTTTAGTTTACAGTATTGATTTTTATGTATAACAAATGAATATTAATGAGACAAGATAGTTTTGATTTCATTTTCGGATGTAGCAGAGATTTTTGATCGATAAATTCGAAATAATTCTTCTTGTAATTGTTTATAAGAGTAAAACGTTTTGTAACTTAACTAGTTAGTCTCTCGTAATTTTTAAATAATTGAAATTAAGATTTTAACTCATGCCTAGTTAGGTACATACGAGTAGAGTCGATTGGGTCTGGGTGTTGATCGAAAGATTTTAAATTCGTCAAGTTGTATTTAGAATCAATACTACTGTCAAGGTTATCTGAGAAATGTATAGAGTATGCTAGTCATCTATATAAATAAGTGAAAAAACAAATGTCGTGTTTTCAGAGCAGCTATCTGATTTAGGTTAAAAAAATTTGGACTTAATGCACTATACATGTAAGGAGAAATAGAGAATCTATTAGTTTATAATAAAATTCAATATTTGTTAATAAATATATACAATAAAAATAGAACAAACCACTAGGGCCTGATGAAACAAGCCATGATTGTACTTCATTCAAACTTTCAGTTTGTAATATTTGACAAAGTATTTGAAGTATCTAGAAAATAGAAAAAAAGACCATATATATTTCACATATTATATATATATATCCACTCGTACCCATATTTCTCTTTCTTGTTCATCAACACAAAATAGATGATCAGGTATAATGGATTTAAGTGGTGTTCGTCGACGTAATAATGATCGACTACGATTTACTGTTTTAGGTGTTTCATTCCAACGTCCTGATTGTCGACTATATTGACCAGTTCTTATCGGTGATTTACTAGGAGATGATAATGGTGTTATTGGTGTTTCCCTTTTATTGTCTATTTCTATTAATTCATCTGATGTTACTAAACCAACCATTTCACCAATACGTGCTAATTCACGTCTCCAATTATTTGTATCTTCAACTAATATTTTTTAAAAACAAAATCATTAATAAAATATTATTTTCTATTTTAAATAAACACTTACCTACCTAAAAAAAGAAGATTAAAATAATTACAAATAATTGATAAATAGAATAAAAAATTTATACCGTTCCGGATGGATTCCAACCAGGTAGAGGAGGAAGTATTCGTTCTCGACGTTTTTTTGGTTGAATTTTATCTGCATATGACCGAAGTAATGCTTCATTATAAGAATGTGGTGGAAATTCAATACTAAAGCGTGGATCGGATAATAATGATTTTGTAAATTCACCTGTTGTATACATTGGTAAACGAAGTGCTTCTTCTCGAACATGACATATTCTTTGACCTGACGCTCCTAAGATTTTTTCATTAAAAATAAAACAAATATTTTTGTTTTAATCAAATAATTAATTACCTGTGATGAATTTTAAATATCTCGGTTGTGCAACATGTCTTGCAAAAAACATACTTTTTGATAATTGTCCAAAACGATTTTTTGTTTGTGAACGTGTTCGTTCAAAATCCATGGTCATTTTTTTCTTTATTTTAGTATATGTATATAAAATATACGTGTTTTTTTTATAAATGAAAAACGAAAGTATTCTCAATATAAAAGTATGTACATTGAAAAGTGTATTGCAACCGAGCAACACTGATGAAATTAAAATATTACATTATACATATGAATATAAAGAGGAAAAAAAATGCAACGAGAATCAAACATATAATTGAGAGTTATAGTAACAAAGAATATTTTTGAAGAAGAAGAAGAAAAAAAATTATATTAACATATTCGTTTTTTTTTTCAAAATACATTCATTGATTTTAAATATGACATAAAACAAAATTATAACTCGATAACCTTATTTTTTTTCTATTTTATAATAATCCGAGATGTCAGAAAAAGCTCAAACAAAATTAATTATTTCTACATCTTATGTAGTATAGCTGGAATTATAAAAATTGAATTTATATAATAATTTTTTTATTTTATATATTAATATTGACAAATATTTAAAAGAGTATCTATGTATATGTTGATTATAATTTTATACTGTCTTTATTTACTAATCAATCATTATATTTCATATATAATTATTCTGAAAAAATCTCAGAAAATTTTGAAATATCATGATATGTATATATATATATAAAATACATTTTGATAAAAGAAAAAAAACGTCATTATTGACAAAGCATGATAGTTTTGCATGTCTGTATGTGTCATATGCGTGCAAATACATCTGCATATGATTTGTATTTTTTTTTTGTCTTATATATAAGATCATGTAACAGGAAGTTTTGCGTGTCTATAACTTAACTCCAATAGTATGATAATATTTGAGCGTAGGAAATTAAGTTGTTTTTGATATATGTTTATCTTAGATAATTATTTATACATTTTCCTTTTTTTCATTTTCAGTAAAAAAAAAAGAAAAAAAAGAAGATATATAAAAAAGAAATAGAGACATGTCACGATTTCAAATGGCAATATGAAAAAAGAAATGGCAAGCTGATGCCCTCGAGTATATATGTATGACAGTTGCCTATTAGGCGTTCACATCGATCTGAATCGGAAATGGAATGGCGAACGACTGTGGCTTTAATGTTTTTGCGAATACGAATAAAGAAAAAAAAAAGCAAAGAGAAAAGAAGAGTCCAATCTTATTGACAACAAAAAAAGAAGAAAGAAGAAGAATCATCATTATCATTATTATCGTTAAGAGTTGGATATAAAAGAATAGCTTTTTTTCTGTCTTTTTTGCATGAGAAATGAAGGTAAGATAAGTATGCGAATAATGTATTCTTCTTTTGTTACTGCTATATACATCATTATCTTTCTGTGAAATCTTATTAGATTTTCTGTTAAAAAAAAAGATTGAACGTGCTTTTGGAATATTTTTACTAACTTCATTCTTTTTCTTTCTTTGCTTATATCAAAATTTCTTTATCTTATTTTATATTAAAGATTATTATGGATTTCTATAGTGATATAATCTATATAAACAGACATATTCAGTCATGTTTGTTCTCATTTTAGATTGTCTTTATAAGTGAACTTCAGCCGGAAACCAACTAAGACCATAGAAAAAAAGAACGAGTCTTATTGAACATCTATTTACATCGTTCGATTCTTTTCATAAGCTGAATATTCTAGACTATTATTATAATAGTAATATTTATTTATTATATTTAAAAAAAAAAATTACAAATACATTGCAAACAAGTTAATCGAATGCTTCGATAGTTTTTTTCTTTCTCTATTCCCTTCACATCGATCATTTCACTACATGATCACTTAGTTTTTCATTCATTCAATTGATCAGTTACAATTCTTCGATAAATAATAATAATAATAATAATAAAAACAAACTATTTCTATTTATTCAAATAAATTTCAAAAAAAATTTTATTTTTATTCTTTTAGATTAAATAATATTATTTAATTACAATATTAACATATGAATTCATCTTATCAAACATATTCATATTGGAATAAAAATTTTTATAGAAATACATTATTATTTTCCTTTATACTTTTTTTTGCATATGCAATTATATTTCTTATTGGTCTTGTTGCAAATATATTTGTAATTGTTGTTATTATAAAATGTCGACGAATGCGTACATTAACAAATCGTTTTTTACTTAATCTTGCTATATCTGATCTTTTAGCAACATTAATTTGTTTACCACCAACTGCATATCATCATTATGATAAACGTTGGATATTTGGAGAATTTCTATGTCGATTTGTTCCATTCATTCAAGGTTTGTTTTGTTTTTTTTTTGCTAAGAATATTTGAAATATATATAAAAATGAATGATATATTTTTCGGAAAACAAAAAGAATGCATTGAAGTAGAAATAAATGAGATTGATGTGTATTGCTTTAAGGCATGATATAGAAGAGTAAAATTGGGAGTCGACTAATTTCCTACATTGAACGAATATAAAGATAAAAAAAAGCCATATGAAACTATCTAATCGAATTCATTTTTGCTTTTAATACATATGAAGATAAAGATAAAAGACAAAAATATTCGGTTTTAGTTTTTGATATAATTTGACAAGAAAAAAAATCTATTTTTATCATTCTTATTTTATATATACTTTTTAATTAATATTCAAATATAAAACAAAACAAAGATTCAATATGTAATTTAGTTGAAGATAAAGAAATTATCCATTTATCTTATATGACAAGAATTCTCTTAGGATATATTAAGATTATTTAATGTTATATTTATTTTTTTAATTCTTAATATATTAATCGAAAAATTTTCTATCGTTTTCTTTTTTTGCAAGGTACATCAGTAGCAGTTTCTATTTTTACATTAATGGCTGGTAAGAAAATAATATTTAATTTAAAAAAAAACCACATTTTTCTTAATAATTAGTAAGTCTTGATCGTTTTATTGCTATACATAAACCAATTCATTCAAAATTACTTTGTACACCAATTCGAATAGTTGTAATTATTGGAATAATATGGATTATTTGTATGTAATTATATTATTATATTTTTCAAATATACTTCTTTTTTCTTCTTCTTTCTAATAGCTTTTCTTTTAATGATTCCATTAATAGTACATCATAGAATAATTGATCCATTCGATACATTAAGAGCATGTGCTGAAGAATGGCATCAAAATATGAATGCTCGATTAGTTTATGATTTTATTCTTCTTTTTGTGTTATTTATATTACCATTAACATTTATGACTTATTGTTATATTCGTATAAGTTTTTCACTTTGGTTTATTGATTCAAATACTCGTTTATCATTATCATCATCATCAACAACAAATGTTGCACGTTTTTCAACAATATCAGAAGATTTTCCTCATATTGATATAAATAATGTTCGACGACAATCATCACAAAAAAATCGACCATATTATATTCATTATCATAAAATATATGAAAATGATCCAAAACGAAAACAACAACAACCACAACAGCAACAACAAAATCAAGAACAAGATGAATATCGTTTATTAATAAATTCATCTAATACAAATCATCCACGACGAAGTACAACAATAAATGATATTAAACAAAAATCATCTTCTATGACAACAACAACAGGTACAGGCAATACAACATGTCGTCGTTCATCATCACTTATTGGTCGACGTTTTGGAGAAAATGGTTTTGTTAATAATAATAATAATAATATTAATAATTTAAATCAAATTCAACAAGGAAGATCACTACCAATACGTCATCGACATTCAACAAGTCCATATACAAGTGGAATACTTCGTTCAAGTCTAACATCTTTACAAAGTCAAAATCGAATTACTGGAAGTTCAAGTCTAGGTACAAATGGAAATAATAATAATAATAATAATAATCAAAATAATCATCGATCAATTGTAGATATTGAACGTGCAAGTCGATTTTTACAAAGTCGTCGTCGTGTTGTTAAGTTATTAATTACATTAAGTAATATTTATTATTATTATTACTTTTATTTTATTTGCTTTATTTTTTAATTTAATATTTTCTCTTTTCTTTTACTTTTTCTTTTTAATCTAGTTATTGTATTTTTTATTACACGACTTCCATTAAATATTGTTTCAATTTATATTGATATAACATCTCATACTTATTTACCTGATCATACATTTCCAAATCAAACAAAATATAATACAAATGAAGATATAGCTGCTGTTTATTCATCACATGTAACTAATACAGATAAGAAAATGATACTTGTACTTTATATTAATCCAATTTTACAATTAATTTCATTATCAAATTCAGTTATTAATCCAATATGTTATTGTATAATGAGTCATGCTGTTAAAAATATTATAACACTTATTCGACAAAAATTACGTCGACGTGGACAAAATAAAGCATCATCAACATTACCATTAAATCAACGACCTATTGCACCAAATCAATCAATTAAAATGATGGTGCAACATCGAAATTCACATGGAATTGATGAATAAATTTAATAACTTTCTCTTATCTTTTGGTTTTTTTGCTCTCGCTCTCTCTCTCCTGTGAATTACGTATAAAATTTAAAATAAAAAATTAATTTAATGATTATTTTTTTATACGGATTCTAGATATTAGAAATTTATTTTCTGTTCAGCTAGATAGAGTAAAATCTCTACTCCACAATACATAATTTCAAAAAAAAAAGCTTTCATAAAGTTAAAACATCAAGATTTTATTTTTTTCTAAAACTGTCAAAAATGGTCTGTAACCTTTTATTTTTTCTCATGCTTTTCTTTTAATTGATAAAATGTCATATTTTTATTAAACGATTCGTTAACGTATTAAAACTTACTTTTTTCAATTAAAGACTCATTGTTATTTAAGATCAAAAACATCTCACGGAATCATTCAACTTTTAAAATGAGATGCCAGCACAAGACTTTCTAATTTAAAAAGCACTCTTTATATAATTAATATACTATCTACTTGTTAACAAATCAAATTAATAATACGAAATTTAATGTTCTGTAATGAACAAGGTGTATCAGGTTGAATAGTCGCGTTTTGCATTCCAATTTTCATTCATTTAATATTCTACAAGATGTAGTATGAAAAGCTCAACAACTTACAAAAAATAATTATAAAAATTTGAATTAAGAAAAAAACAAATTCATCTTGTCTTGTGGAAATATTGAGTGAACGAAAATTGAAATACAGACAGTATGATTAGATCCTGTGTAAATACAAATGTTCAATACTCTTGAAAAATTTTGTGTAAATATGTCGTTCGTATATAAATTTCTGTTATTATTTTTTTTATTAATATAAATTAATTAAATCCTGAACTTTTCTAATTACTTGCTATGGTAAAATTGAATTTATAGTAAGCAAAACAAAGCATTGAAGATCAATAATTAAATTCAAATTAATAGCAATAAAAAAAATATGTCGATTATTTAAGATGGTTTATCAAATTTTTATTTATGATTAACTCTATTAATTGATTTGTAATGATTGATATGAAAAATAGTTTTTCTAGAATTATTACGTTTTTGATATAAATTCATAATTAATAATATCTTGATACTAAAAAATTTTCTTTAAAATTAATAATTATTCAAAAAGCATCTTCTGATCGACGATATAAGATAAAGATTTGTTATTTTTTTTATAGCTGCCTTCTTAATTGCACTATGATAATAGAAATAAATAATTAAATGCTATCAAAAGAAAATAAGTAATGATAATTCTAATAATCTCATAATGAATCATTTTTCAAACAATAGTTCATGATATATTGATTTTCAACTTAATAAAAATAAAATAAATATTTAATTATGAAAAAAAATCATGAAAAACATTAAATTTTCATATCATTCAAAATATATAAATAAATCATAAATGCTCTAATCTTTACCAAAAATATTCATATGGCATAACGATATTTGCTTGTCCTGCAATTCTAGATATTAACGTTTGTTCGAGAATAAAAACATTTTTTGATTTATTTTGAAAACGTGAAAAAAGAGATAATGAAAGCATAACAATGAATATATATGTATAATTATTGCTCATCTTCTTCTTATTCTATTATACCAAATAAAAATAAAAATTATGCATTTACTATAATTGATTGCTGATTTACATCTCAATATTTCTTCTATAAATTTTGTTGATGGAAATGAAATTTTTATTTTGCTTTCTTCAAATATTTTTACTGATATCATACCGGGATCATAAACATTTTTGTCAATTACAACAACTTGTACGCAAAAAATTTGGCATCTTGGTTTAAATAGAAATATTAAAATAGTCTTTATATTATGTAGAGCATCTCATCATGTTTTGACTAGTCTTGTAATGAAGGACAGGACACAGTAGAGTAAAAAAACATACTTTGCGAATTCCTTCGTAATCAAATGATTTCGCTGAAACTTTATCATAGTATGTTACATTGAGCATCTATCTAAGCTATTTCCATGGTCAACTCAACACGAAATCCATCGGATTACTGCTTGCAAAGAAAGGATTAAGTATTAGAATACTTTATTTCATATCAAGTGTTTATTTGTGAATCTGTTATAAGGTCATCAATCTATAGCAATCATACTCAATTAATAAATAAAATTGAATTCTTTTCATTTAAAGATATTTAATAACTAAATAAATACTGAATTTGACACAGAAATATTCTTGACGGTGCAACAGATTTTTTTTCCAAAACTATCGCGATTGTAGCAGCTTTTTTTTAGAACGAAACTTCAAAAATTCATGAATTTACACAAAATCTTGGTATTTATGTAAACCAAACTATTTTTTGAATACTATCACGGCAGTGGCAGATTCTAAGCTGCAATGAACATCTCTGATTTGAATCGAACGTATATGAATAAATATTTAAAAATATAAAAGATAAATTATTCATATTTAATAATCTCAATATATTTTAAAATATTAATATTTATTATCTCTATTTATAGACAAAATTTTAGTCTAAGGTTTGGTCAGGCTTTGCCGAAACAATTTTTCGCCGAATGAATTTAGCATTGAAAAGAATATAAGTTATGGTTAATTAATTTTATAGATGACGGTAATACTTTAGTTAATTAGTGCATGTTACCGAGTCAGTTGATTACCAAATGAGATGACTTTCAAGTCGGTTAAATTCATTCCCGAGTCAGCTGATTTCCAACTGAGATCGTTATCAAGTGTGATGTTTTTCTCATGATGAAAAGGTGAGGGTGTAAGTCACTTTCACCCTCTTCCTCATTCTGCTCACCCCCCCCCCCCCCACATATACCCTCAAATCTAAATAGAGTCTGTTCTTATAATCTTTTCAGTGACAAATTCATTTGGCGAATCTGGAATTTACCCTTTTAGTCTAATACTTAACTTGCACATAATTTTATATGAAATAAAAATTTTATAATAATAGATAACATTTCTTTTTATTAATTCTTCTGAATTTTTCATGAACATTAAAATATCGATTCGCTATTTGTCTATCTGCGAAAAAGAAAAGAAATACTTTCATATGTTTGTTTTTAAAGGACAAAAAAAAACCTTTCTTTTTTATGTTTACATTATCGTTCATGTTTTCCTACTTGTCTCAATACATATTAGAAGAAACAACAACAACAATAATAACAATAAAGAAAAAGAAATTCGACAAGACATACCACCGAAGAACAAGACAAAGAAATTTTAAGTAGCATTTAATAAAAAAAAAAGACAAATATAACGATAAAGATAAGCGATGCTCATATATATTAATATGCATATTGATAAAGAATAAGTAACATTATCAATCATGCACAGAACATAAGAAAAAATAAATAAATAAAAAGTATTATTAACGTACAAGTGAATATATCTTATTTGTCTTTTCTTTTTCACTGTGTACATAGGCATTCAAAATTGAAAAAAAGAAGAACTTTCTGATATAGTAAGTTTGATTTTTGTACAAAAAAATCTAATCGAATAAACACACAAATAAATTGACACAAAAGAAAAAGAAAGACTTGCAACTATTAAACAGAAACGAGAGACAATAGGAAACAAATGTTTAATCAACACCTTCAAATGCTTCACTCATTTCCATTGCTTGAATTATTTTTTGACGTAAATCTTGATAATTGTCATATGGTGGAAGATCAATACGATTAAAACTAAAAATAATTTTATTATTAATTAATAAATAGAAGAAGAAAAATATATATATATATAACAAACCAAGTGTGAGCACGTGGTAATTTTGTTCGATCGCCCCATTTTTCGATCGTAAATAATTGTGGACCAGATGAACCCCACAATTCACGAAAACCATTCATTGGTAATCGAGATGTACCAGTTACAAATTGAAGTAAACGTGTACGTTCTTCAGTATTAAATGATCCAATAGCCTATAAAATATATAACATTAGATTTTCATTCATTTTTTAGGTTAATCTATTGTTAATTTTATTAAGAAGTATTGTCATATATAAAACTATGCTTTTAACCATAGTGGAAATCAATAAAATTCGGTAAGTTAATGAAGCTTTTTTCATGTCATAAAATAGAATGTACAGACAAAACTTTGTTTCGAAGATATACAAATATTTACTTTTATCTTTTCAAAAATGTTCATATTGTAACTTTAAATATGAAAAAAGTAATCAAAGCTTTCAAGATTGAATTTATTCTCCATAACATAAAATTCTTACTAACAGAAGTTAATTTTTATTTTTCATTGAGAAAATATTTACCCTCCAAAAATGTTGTATAACTGGATTATCAGGTGTATAACCACCTTTATACATTGTATGTGTTCGCCAATCATTAACATTAATCTCTCCAAGACCACTTATCAAAAGCTAAAAGAAAAATTAAAAAAGAAAATTTTTCTTAAGTTGTTTTTTAGTTTTTTTTTGTATTTTATACTTCAACTTCTTTTTCATCAAACATTTTAAGAGTTTCAAGTGGAAGTATTTCTTGAAAACCATGTTTTAATGCATCCATTTGTGATGCTATTCGTTGTACAAATCGATAATTAATAACCAAACTAATCAATAATAAATATGTATATATATTTATTAAATTTTAATATATTTATTTTCTTACTCAATATATTCTTGTTTATTTTGTTCAGTTACTTGTATATTTTGACCACCTTTTTTAAGTTCATGTTCACGTAACTATAATAATAAAAATTTAATATATATATATATTTATATAAATAATATTGAATAACTTACATCACCAAGTACTTCTTCACTAACAACAAAATAAAGATCTAAGTCAGCTGGATCATTATCAAGAATATATTTTAATGATTGATAATATTCACGATCAACAGATTCCATATCAGCAAGTGTAATTGGTTTTGATAATAACATTTTATAAAATGGACGAATAAAAAATGCTTTTAAATAAATATAAATTTTTATTTCGTTTTTTTTTTATATAAAAAAAATCAAACCTTCAAGTAATTTTCCATGATAAATAGCCATAGCAATAATACGTCCAATAAAACGAAAATATTTTATATGTTCTTCATTAAAAATACCAGATAATGGATTTATTTGAAGTGTATAATTATCACTAATATCAAAAGAAATTTATAAATATTTTACAAAAAAAAAAAATCAATGAAACTTTAATCAATGACTTACATAGCACTATATTCAACTAGACCATAATATGGATTAAATATTTCACGTGAAAGTATTAAAAACCATTCACGACTTAGACCACCATAATCTAAACCTCGTTCACCATCAAATACTACCCAAAGTCTTTAGATAAAAATGAAAAACAAAAACAATTAGTTTTTAATAATCAAAAAAGAAAAACATTCTTCTTTAAAAATATTACCTTGTTTTAAGTACTTCAACATCTTTTATACTCATTATAATACGAAATGATGTTTCCATAACATCTTTACGATTAATATGTAATTCAATTTGTGGACCAACATGAGGTTTAGGTCGAGGTAAATTACGACGGAATAGACGATATTTTGCTTCATAATCACGTGAGTATGGAACAATCTGAAAAAATTAACAATTTTTGTCTGATTATATGTAACATTTTCTAATTGATCTCGTATTTTTCCTGTTGCACTAGCTATTATAATTAGACCATATTTCATTAATTATATATCGAGTTTTTTTTCTTTAAGAAATATGAAATGCATGATTTTTTTCTCTATTCATATTTTTATCATTTGTCAGCGTGCATTAAATTAAAAAATGTACTTTGAGTTTACTTATGATATTGCAGTTTTTTTTAATCAGGTTAATTATGCTATGTGAGTTTCTTAATAAATGTCATCATTCATACTCTAAGACTACATTCTATAATTGGTATCATAATAAATATTAAGAGCTATTAGAAAAATTTTTACGAAAATTTCTGTCGAATTGAAATGATTTTAATTATAGTCGAAAATATATGTATGGATTTTAATATTACAAATGCAATTCGTTTGAATTTAAACTGAGTTTGTTATACCTTGATTTAATTATGAAATCTGAGCAAGAATATTTCTAATAAAATTTGTTACTTCAAGTTTTATAATTTTATACATTTCTCGAAAATTTTTTTTATGATGATTTGACATGCAGCTGTCAATATGGAGAAACTAGAGTGGATTAGTCTCCTTTATTTTTTAAACATATTTGCGAAAAAGAATGTCGCCCTGCTATATCTACTTTCACTTTTGAACATTACTGACAGCTATGATCTTATAAAACATTTGATTATAATTAGTCTCCATTTTTGAAGTAGTTCCAATAAATCGGTTTCGCACTTGATTGGATTGGAGCCTGAGACATATATTTTTATATACTACTCCAAATTCTTGTTTCAATAGATAAAGACAGAATCTGTTTAATGTTAGATCTTGCTGTTCATTAAAAATGTTAATTAAATAAATCATTTTTTTTATGGTACATACCGGTCCAGCAACACGTGGATCTGTCCAAGTTGTTATTTTCTTCACTAAAAAATGACTAGATCTTATCAAAATCAATAGGAAAAAACACATCAATTTATACCATGATCAATATAGTACACACGACCATCAGGTAATTGTCGAACTTCCCAACCTTCCTATAAATAAAATTCAATAAATAATTATTTTTATCTTTTTATTCTAACTGGTAATGGTCCATTTAGATTAGTTTCTCGTTGAGTAGATGGTTGAGCACTTGGTTTGCCTGTTCGTGGATCAACCTTAACATAAAACAAAAAAATTAAATTAATAAAACATCTATGATTATATGTATATCTTTTACCCAAGTTGTTCGTTTATTAATATGATCAATAAAAAAGTAACGCTCATTTTCGTTTTTTGACATTTGCCAACCTGGTGGTAATGGTCCAAGATTATCTGATGTATTACTAACAGTTGTAGCATGTGAAGCTGCTGCTAAACTTGTACTTGTACTTGTACTTGTTCGAGCATTATTAGCTTCCATATCATCAATTTGATGTCGATCACCAACTTGTGGTTGAGATGGTTGAGTAGAAGCACTAAAAAAAATAGTAAATTAAATATTAATTCATCAGAAATAGAACAAAAAAGAAAATATTTACGTTCGTCCATTTGGACGACTCCAAGTTGTTATACGAGAATTATGATCAACATAATAAGTTCGACCACTACCATCTTTTCGTTCTATTAATAAAAAATATTAATCAACTAAAAAAATAATCAATCAAGTTCTCACCTTCCCATCCTGGCGGTAATGGTGCCTCAGGAGTAATAGTAGTAGGAGTAGTAGTAGTAGCAGCAGTAGGAAGAGAAGGAGTAGGATTTACCGGTTCGATTACATCACGATGATTAATAAGTTCAAATCCCGACTAGAAAATAATATAACATTTATTTTTTCTCTTGAAATAAAACTAGAATCTTTTACATCATTCTGTTGTGTATTTTCATTTTCTGTTGAATTTGTTTGTGATAATAATGTCGATGGATCAACATAACATAATCCTATTGTTGCACTACCACGAACACGTTGAAGAACACTAAAAGTTTTTAAATATATATATGATTCTTTATGAAAAAATAATTTTACCTTCGTTTTAATAATGGATAATCTCTTGTTAATAATGGTTGTTCAGGTGATTCATATGGAATATTCAAATTTAATTCAACAAAAAACATACCAAGAAATTCATCTTTTGCCTTTAAAAGACAAAAACAAAAATGAATTTTTTTAAAATTTTATATAAATAGTTTTTTTCTATACATACAATTTTATTTTGATCATATATTTCAAATACAAGTCGATGTTTACTTGGATCAACCTAATAATTAATAAAAAATAATTTTTTTATTTAAATTTATCTTTCTTCGACATACTCGAAAAATAAAATCTTGATTCCATAATGGATTAAGTGTTTTTGGCACAGTGCGTGTACGAGCAATATCAATTGTTTGATTTCGATTTTCACGTGTTTGAAGTAAAATTTTCATATATGGATCACCTGATCCACCAAACATATCTCGTCGTTGTAGATCTATAGCTCGTAAAACTTTAATACGTAATAAACGTGTATTACGTTCAGATACAGCAGCACCGTATATGTTTTCTCTTGATGTATCAGACATTTAAATATATATAGATATGTGAACTAAAATAAAATAATAAAAAAAAAATAAAAAAAGAAAAACTATGACCTTAACTAAATTAAATATCTCTATGAATAAGAACTTTTAAAAATGACACAAAATAAATATGTAAAAAAAAAAAGTAAACATTTTTAGATATGTCAATAATACGAAGAAGAAAACAATGAGACAAATAAATTTTTAAAAATGATGTTATAAAGAAGGAAGGTGAGCGAACGAAACAGACAAGAAGAATAAGAATAGAGTAGTAGTTTAAAACTTTTAATGTAATATCTGCATTTCTTAACCAATCAAATTAATAAATATAGTTGTCGCAAGTTAACAAAGGATAAAAATTAAAAAAAAAAAGTTTGAATTTTTATTAAGAAATATTATAAAGAACATCTCTAGAATAATTATTAAATTCATAAGTAAATATAAGAAAATAATGATTTAATAAATAAAATGATCTTTATTGAAGAATATAATAGACTTTAATTTATTCAATTTTTTGAAATTTTTCATGCAATTTAGTTAGATTATTAACATTTTGATTGAATTAATAAAATACAAGTTTTCTTAAAATATGATTGAACCTGAAAAGGAAATTTATGAAAGACTAATTACTTCTTATATATGTACAAACCAAAAATAATGTTAGTGATATTTTTTTGATCTTGAAATACAATATATATATATATATATATATAGAAAAGATATGATCTAGAATTTATCACATCAAATTTATAAAGAGAAAATTTTGAATGATATCTTCGCATCGTACAATCATTTGGTCTGTTTCATATTTATATATATATAGGTTGATTGATATCATTAGTATAGGAACGTAACTAGAGGTGATTTCGTAGGCTGAAGCGAACTCCCTTTATGTGTGAAATTGATCTTTAGTCATTCTAAAATACAAGCTTAGATTGATAGCATATCCCATTGATTTTGTAGCCAGATACGCCCTTGGATTGATGTGATGTTTTTATCGTTCTGTCAACTACACTTGTTTTTATTCTACTAATGTGGGTGGAATCACTGATTCAACTGCCTAGTGACTAAATATCATTCAAACAACTGACATTTATCTGTTTGTCTCAAAAGAAAAGATATGATCGTGTACTACTAAATGCTGTAGGCGGTGATGAGTAGGAAGAAGATCATATCAAAAACTCTGTTGTTCTTTATTCATGAATTCATTCATTCAAAATACAATTCCATCAAAATAAAATAAGTCTAGGTAATTATTTTGACGAATTTTATTTTTATTCTTATTTAAGACGGAAATAATATTTTTTCGTTAATTTTCATATGACTTTTCTATATTTTTACTCTATTGTCAAAATTGTTTTTTAAGATTAGAAGAAATTTTCTTGTATAGTTAAGTTTCAATATTCTTCTCTGAATTGTTCTTAACATCTTTTTATAGAATGTTATGTTATTCATCGAAAGTGAATTATTTTCTCCTTTTTATTTACATCATCGTCACTAGACAAAATCCGAAGGATCAGCTAACTAACTTTGTTTCTTTGGCAACAATTGAAGAATTTTAGGGTAATATTGAACGAAATTACATGTTTTTCGTCGCAAAACACTTTTCTAAAAGCTTCACACTCTTTCAATTATTTTACAGAACTGTTAAAAGTTAAGAGTTTACTGAATTTTCTCTCATATCATGTACCTTCACATTCGGAATGCTCTCTATGGCCAAGAAAATACAGTCAAGCAGAGAACAGATATTCATCTGAATTTATTGATGGACTGCTTAATCAACAAAGTGTCATGTCGATGAATAATATATTTACCGTTTCATACTCTATAAAACTCAAGATATGAAATCATATATTGACGTTGTATATTTCTTCATGTCATAGCCCTTTATTATTTAAATTATTAAATTACTAAAAAGATTTATACAACATTTAAATAGAGAACTTATCGTATCAGTTAGAATAATTTTATCTCTTCTCTGTCCATAAAGTTAAAACAAATATGTTTAGTATCATCTTTTATCAATGAAAGTTTTATAAACAGATCTATAATTTCATAAACTTCTTGTTTTAATGACGATTAATTCAAACTACTTTTATTTCCTTTTAGACGGTTTAGTTAAAATATTGTACGAAAGATTTAGAAATATATCATATTTTATTATTTGTCAAAAAGGAAAGAACTGTTTTTGAAATAATAAGTGGAATAGAATAATGACGGTTACAGTATACTAACTATCTATTAATCTATATATGAATGAATCCGCCAAATCTTTATAATTTTTTGTCTTGGTTTTAATAGTCTATTTAGACAAGTCATAATCGAAAACGAATTGAAGTAATAATTAAAATCTTTTTAGATATGTAAAGTATGAAGATTGAGATCATTTTTTAAGAACACGTCACACATGTAAACAATATTCAATAGAAACCTCACTTGTAAATTATTAATGAATCTTTTTTTTATACTTTTGTCTGACGTAAACATCTGAAACTTTTATCACATATATATTTAATCAAAATCTTTTATTTCTAAAAGTTTTAGCTCTGTAACTCGAGCTAGTGGTAGAATTCATTGACAAGACTGAAATACATTTTTTCCATAATGAATTTTTACATATATTTCCTATGAAACTATTACAGAAATCGCATATGAAGTTAGTTTATTTCACACTAACTTTCTCTATCAAGAAAAAGTATGCAAAATATCGTTACAATTTATCACTCGTTAATTATAGAATATCCTTTACATATATAGAGTTTTCCTTAAGAAAATGTTTTTTTTAAGCATACTTTATGCATACAAAAAGATTTTAATTGTTACTTTAGACCTTTTTCGACTATATCCCATCTAGTTAGACTACTAAAGTCAAAAAAACCTTTTCTTTCAAAAAATTGATGCAAGATACTTTTCTTCTACAAAGTGGAAGCAATTCCACAAATTCACTCATACCTGATTAATAAACCCATGTTCTGTAGTTGGTATTTATATATAATACAGATAAAAATCTTTTTATAAAATGAAATAAGAACGGTAGAATCGCTAACATGTTTAATACTCGAGTATTAGCATCATGTTTGCATAATCTTTTTCTATTCTGTATGTCTCAAACCAGTCGCTCGTCAATGATTTATATATTCTGCTCGTAAAACAAAATGATTCGACAACTTTCGAAATTATTACTCATAATTCATGTTATCTTGACTCATTGTTTTATGTGCTCTATCACTATGCTTTATTTTCTTTATCACGAGTCATTTGTAATCCACATAGGAATATCGAGAAAATATAGTATTCATAAGTAACTAAAATTTTAATAATTTAATATCAAATTATACCTTATATTATGAATTTAATAAATCTACTTGAATTTATTTTAATAAAAAATTGAATAAAATATTAAAAGAATATTAATTTATTATTATTTTCTATTTGATAAAAAATAGATTATATTCAGAAAAAAAAGAAATTTTTATTTTGAAAAAAACAAAATAAAATGTAAAAATTAAAGTTTGTAATCGATAATTTCATCGAGATATAATCATATATTATTATTTATTCAAAAGAAATACGTGTACCATGTGTTTTTGGAATATCACTATTAACAGGAAAACCTGATTTTATAGTTGGTCGTTTCCATATTTCCATATCATCATCATCTTCTGGATATTGTGGATTAGTAAAACCATTTAAATGACGTCGTCCAGCTCCATGAATAAAAATACGAATTTGTTGTCGTTTAGTTAAACCAATAGCTAAAACTATCATAATAAGAAGAAAGAAACCAGCAAAAACAGCTATTTGCATTTTGCTAAATGATGAATCTGATTTATCATGTTTATGATGTTTATGATGTCGAGTTGTATTATCATTTGATTGTTGACTACTAGTAACAACATGAGAATTTCGTGGTGTTGTTGAATTTAAATATACTTCTAATGCTTTAGCTGAATTTTTGTTAGTAAATATATATGGAAATTCTTCTGTTGGACATTTTAATGATTCACCCATATGCCAAGCTGGTTGTTTACCACCAACAGGTTCAAGCATATTATTCCAAAGTGAAAGTGCAGCTTGTGAATGTCCTTTACCTAGGGAAAAAAAAACCAAATAATAATAAAAATAAATTTTATTATATACAAATTTAACATACCACTAAAATGAAAACAATCAGGTGCAAAATAACTAAAATCAACTTTATGATTATCTTTTAATGGTATTTGTGTTTTAGACATAAATGGTTGAATAACAACAGTAAAATCATCTCGACCATCATAACGACCTGAAGCAACTAAATCAACAAGAATTTGTTGATATCGTGGAACATAATCATCTAATATTTTAGCTTGTTCATCTGTTGGAAAAGCAGCACATGGACATGTTCTTTTATGAAGTAATTGACATACAAGACCACCACTATTAAGTAGTTTTACACCACGAATATCAAGTACAAGAACAAGATTAACAAGAGTACGTGGTAATGGAGCATTATATAATTTATCAAGTGCATCACGAACATAAGCCATATATTGTTCTGGTGTATTTTGAGTTCCACTTGGATCTTCACAAAAACTACATAAATCATTACCCTAAAAAAAAAATTGTCATATAAAAAAAAAACAAATAATAATTTAACTTACACCAATAAATAATGTGATAATCTTCCAATCATTATCCCAATCACATAATTCTTCTTTTTTCAAACGATCCATAAGAAGTTCCGCTTGATAAGGCATATGAACTGAACGATCACCTGATTTAGCTAAATAATACAAACAATAACATTCAATTATTCACTTATTAGTACAAAAAAAATTTTCTTTTATTTAATAAAATAACATACCAACATTAAGTCGATTATTTGTAGCATTTTGACCATTAAGAAACATAACTGATGTTTTTGTAGAGAAACCTTCAAGTTTTTCATTATATTGTCTGAAAGCATTTGGTACTGAAAGAATTTTTGTATATGTATGATCTCCACCTACTGACCAAGACACACCTAAAAATAAAACAATAAAATATTAAAAAAAAACAATAGAAAAAAATCTAACCTCGACTTTCGAATAATAAACCAATTGGAGTAACTGCATGAGCACCTAAACCAGCTGTTAAACTATCACCTATAGCACCAACACATTTAACATCTGTTGGTCGAAGTGTATGTACTGATGTTGGAACATTTGAATCTTTTGTAACAGTACATGGAAATTTTTTATGTCGATCACCATAAATATAATCTGGTTGAGAAAATAATTCAAATGACCATTTAGCATATTCTTCAAGAAATTCTTCATTTTGACTAAGTTCTTCAATATAAGCTGTATAATTTTCAGCATCAAGTGCATAATTTTTACTGATAAAATACGTGAAAATAACGAAAATGGCAATGACGTATTTCATTCTTCTTGTTGTTGTTGAATATTTTAAATCTGCCTATTGATATAGATGAAACAACGAAAATATAACCTTTTTTTCTTAAGATATGAGAAATAGATAAGAAAAGTAATGATGATAATGAAGATGATTCGACAAAAAAAAAAAAGAAATTATATTCATGTGATTATATATAGGTGAAAGATTACAAGTATACGAAAAGTATGTTGATAAAATTAAAGATGTCACATGTACATACATTTTATGTAATATTGACGAAGAAATTGAGTTTAAATTGAAATATTCAAAATATTTTTGGTTCTTATGAAATATGGAAAAAAATTTTCATATAAATCTCTTCTTTTGAAAACGGAAATATTATTCATTATATACACTTTCAATTATTTCATTATTCAAATTTTAGCCTAAAAATTTATAAAATATCTTTCTAATCAAAGTTTTTTCGAGATAGAATCATAGATATGTTAATATTAAACTAATATTTATATCTAGGTTATTGTGTATATCAAGTACTTTTTTAATTATATAAGAAAAGGTGAATAAGGAGTTTTGATAACGTACTAAGTTAACTAAAATGAGCAGAGAGTTTATATAACATCTTCAATAAATTATATTCATATTTTATATCAGATTAAATAGAATTATCATTGTTAGTGATATACCTGTGTCATTTTTATTTACTATTAAAGAAAAATATTTGTAGAGAAATATATGATTTATTTATATGATCTAGTGTTTACGATAATTATCAAAAAAAAGACGGAAGATTTCGATTATGCATTAAGTAACAAAATGATAAAAACTAAGAAAAATAATTTGTTTTTAGATTAAATCTTCATCTGTTTTTGAAATTTCATCTTTAGAAATTAATGGTATAATAATCATATTGTGAAATAACGTATGATGCTAAAAATGTCGAAACCTATAAAAGGCTAGATGCCTAATTTCTTTTTCTTTCAACGAGTATGTCTTCATATTCGTGAAACGCAGATAACTTAGATTCCAGATTATCATAGTTGTAACCTGGACGTCAGTTTTCTTATGATCTATCAAGTTAATTAAATTGGTATCAGGTTTACTGATCAGTATATTGACATTCATCTGATTAATCGAACAAAATTAAAAAAAAACCTGTATATCAGTTATGATTCTAATTTGCAGCATTGGTTTAAAAATGTACAATACGATTTTTAGTATTGTTTCTTGATTTAAATTCAAAATAATCTGAAGTGTAAGTAATCTTTATTTCTTGCACATAAAGATATGTTCTTTTAAATAAAAAAAATTAAAGATTTAATCTTTCAAATGATAGAAATATAGACTTCGACATTCTTTGAGAAACTTTTGCATCATCCATCATATTGAAAGACTAGTACAGGACTGAAAATATTCGATCTTAAAGTATGATGATATTTTCTTTTATCAAAGATTATGTTTCATTAAAGTTCAGTATTCCGATGAATAGTTATTTGATTGTGTGCAATTGATTGATCTGATAATCATTCGATGCATATCTTCCGTGGATAAAAAGCATCTCTGTATGAAAATCGAAATAGATTTATACAAACAATTTAATCATAATCAATCTATTTAATTGTCCTAAATAGCATAATGAACAAATCAATTTTTTAAGTAAACATATGCATTATTTTTATCAATAGATATAATTTTCACTAGTATCTATATGGTTAAAATTAATCTTCATAAGAATTATTAACATAATCAATATATACATAACGTAACTTGATGAATATTCAACATTATACATGAGCAAATATGACGAGATTTTTAAACACACCTACATTTTTGTCAATATTAATCATCTAAATATTTTTGGGATAAAAATTCTTTTTTCTTTTCTACATATGACGTATGTTCTATTCTATGATCATTTTTTTTCTCTTTCTCAAATACAAATATATGAGAAAGAATGAGTCAAGAAAAAAAAATCACAGTAAAAGAGAATATGAAGTAAAGAATGTATGAAAAAATATTTGTCATTAACTATTACCTTATATAAGCGTATAAAATCACGTTAAATTAGAGAAGAAACATATACAATTACATCTTATAATGCCATCTGCACATGAAGCTGCTAATGCTTTACCTTCAAATTTTGATATAGGCGGTTTATCAAATGCATTTAGCAATCCAATGCAAGCTTTTCGTATGTTAGATCAAAATAATGATGGTCGTATAACAAAAGAAGATTTACAATTATTATTACAACAATTTGGTGTTAATGGTATGGCAGCAAAAATTTTATCGAAATATATTTTTAAACAATTAGATGCTAATGGTAATGGTACAATTGAACCAAGTGATCTTACACATGCTAATGGTATTCTTTCACGACTTTTGAAAATGAAACAAAGTGGTGATGTTCACTGATAATAGATTTAAGATAAAAACTAATTTTAATTATTTTTATTTGTTAAATGAAGAATCTTGTTTTTCTTTTATAAAATTCAAAGATGTGTTTATAATATAAAAACTAAAAAAAATACAACTATTATTCAACGGAATTTCATATTCATTTCAAATCATGACAAATTTTGGTTTTTATTAGTAGTTAGATCTGTTAATTAAAACTAAAATTTTGAATATTCGAGCAGATAATCAAATAATGATAAAATTCTAGAAAGAAAATATGTTTAATATCAGAATGTTTCATTCACCAGTAAAATTACTTTTATTCTAACGGATTTTTTTTCTTTTATCTTAAACAAAACGATATAGAAGAGGAAGCCTTTCCAACTGTCAAATCACTTTTGAATCGGAAGTATATATTATAATGCATGTGGTAATAATCTCTGAAAACGATTCATACCGTTGAAATATTACATTTTTATAATATTTTTCAATAAAAAGCCATAATCCTTAGAAACACAAGAAAAATTGAATTTAAAATTTTAACTCAAAACTTTGCATATAGATACGCTTCAATGTGGATAGTTTATTGTAAAAGTTTTAGGTTTTTTTGATTATTTAAAGTCTGAAACAAGTAGATATGAGCGATGCAAAGCCACGATTTTACTATAGCTGTATTTTAGGATAGGAACAATCAAAAGATCTGAAACATTCACAGTAAACAATTTTCATTGGAACCTATCTCTGTTGAGAGAGACCACGGCTTTCTATTAGAAGTATATCTGATAAATATATATAATAATAGAATATTAATTGTTTATTATTTATTTCTTTTTTGATTTTGTTTCATTAATACGATGACGACGTGCCTCTGGATGATTCATTAGTTTAATATTTGATTCTATTTCATTTAATTTATTAGAATGATTCTTATTATTATTATTACTATATAATTTCGGATATTGTGTAAAACAATTTTGCATTTCCATAAATTCTATCAAACATTCTGAACCTAAATAAAACTTTAAATATGATCGTATTTTCATATAGATTTGAAATATATATATACCTTTTGGTTCTTTAACACTATTTTGATAGCAAGAAAATGCAGCACGAAATTGACTTGAACAAGGACCAATAGCTTGTGTACCCAAACATGGACAATCCCATAAAATTGTTCCATTAGATTGAACAGCACCTTCATTTAAATTTTCATTATAAATATCAATCCATAATTGTTTTATATGTAAATCATTTTCATTTGGTGTAATACTATATTGATCAGCAAAAATAATTTGATGTTTTTCATTATTATTAATTGACATAGTATATATATATATTAAATAATAATGCGCATTTTTTTTTTAAATCATAAAAATATATAAATCACTATAGTCAATTATTATTTAATAATATGATTTATGATTCATTAAATGAAGAACAACAAGAAAAATATTTATTAAATAATAATGAATTATTTTCTAATATAGAATTAAATGAAAAAAAAATAACTAAAAATAATTATGATAAAATAATTCGTCAAATTAATGAACATTCTTATATTATTTCAATTGATAAATTACAACAAAATAAAGAATTTCATTTAGAAAAATCTACATTAACAGATATTCATACTGATATTATTCATAATAAAGAGAAACTTTCAACTAATCAAGGTTTTATTTATATAAAAGAATATACTCTTGATTGTTATGAATGTCGATGTGAGAAACATGAGAATTTACTAAATGATAATGAAGAAATTAACAATGATAAACATTCTTTTAATTATAAATTAAAATTTTAGTTTATCTCGTATCTCTTTCAAAACTATTCATTTTCTTTATTTATTATTCTATCCATAAGAAATATAATAAAAACAATCAACTAACTATCTTAAATTTAAAGATTTTTGTATTAAGAACGGAAGGTGTTTCTTCATAGTATACATAAAATAAGAAATTCCACTAAATTTCTCAAAAGATACTTGATTTATAAGCTAGATATAAATCATATTTCTAACTTGCCTCGTGAATAGGAAAAAAATATGTACATGATATTGTTTATCATAGTTAGATTTTAATGAGACCTTCAACATGGTATAAGATAGGTGAAAACAATTAAATTGATTTTCTACAAAAATATCCTTGAAAAGACGATCTATATTGATTAAGAACAGATGTCAATATTAATACTACATAAAAATGTTTTATCAAAAAATGAATGTTTCTACTTTAGATAAATTTGTAGACAAAGAAAATATTTTTCGAAAAATTTGATTTATTTATTCAAATGTTTATACTATCTGTTAATAGGGTACAAAATTACTATTTAACTTACTCAAGCATTTTTTTCTGTTACTGATCAGTATCTTTAATGTTATCAAAGAATTGCGTCATATTTCACACGTCTGTTGTTGTCAATCAAGATCGTCGGTTTTTTTTTTCCATGTATAAGTGATGCATGATTTCATTCGAAAGAAGAATGAAACAATGTTAATTTCATATCATCAACAAAAAAGAAACACATGTGGCAATCATCAATATTCTTAATATTTTTTTATTTATTAATTCAAATATTAAATCAAGGTAAGAATTTTTCTTTTATTTTGATTCTTAATAAATAATTTATTTTTTTTATTCTAAATAGGATATAGTGAATATTTACAAACAATTCTTGTTCAACCAAAATCTATCGAAGTTCCAATTGGTGCAACAATTGTTCTTGATTGTACAGTTTTTAATCAATATGGTGATGTTGCTTGGTAAATATATCAATTATAAAATATAAATAAATATTTATTTCTAATCTAGGTGTAAAGATGGTCATTGTACAATGGGTCGAGAACGACCATTATATTTCATTCCTCGTTATGAAATTATAGGTGATAAACAAGCTGGTATTTAAACGAAAAAAAAAAGAATTTTTCATAAAAAAAAAAATTTTTTTTTTTTGTCTTTCATTTAAGGTAAAAATAGTTTACAAATAAAAAATATTAATCTTGATGATGATGGTATATATCAATGTCAAATTGGTCGAACTATTGAAGCTCGTGAAGTTCTTTCAAATTTTGCAAATTTAACTGTTCTTATTCCACCAGATCAAATTTCAGTTACATTTGCTCCACCTGGTACTGTTATTAATGGAAAAGAATTTAAATTAAGTTGTGAAGTACTTAACACACGACCAGCACCAATATTTACTTGGCAAACACCAGTTAATACACATATAGTAAATATTTCACAAGAAACTCAACCAATAACAACAAATAGTAAATTACTTAAATCAAAATCAATTATAACATTAATTGCTGATTTAACTCATCATGAACAAGAAATAAAATGTGAAGCAACTCATATAGCATTAAATAAATCATTAATATCAACAGCAATAATTGCTGTTGATTGTAAATATTATTTAAATTTAAATTTAATTTTTATTATTTATTTTATTTATTTAGATCCACCTATTGTTAAAATAACATTAAAACCAATGAAAATGTATGAAAATAAAGAATATTGGTTTGAATGTATAGCAGAAGGTCGACCATCAATTACTGAACTTGTGTATATATAATTAAAAAAAAAAGAAAAGATTAAATTAATTCGAGAAATCTTTTTTTTGTTTGTATAGTTGGAAAACAAATGATACAATTCTTCAACGAATGTCACCCGTAGCTGATGGAAGATATCCATTACATTTAACTGTTACACGTCAAATGAATAATCAATATCTTTCATGTTCAGCATTGAATAGTGCTGGATTATCAGAAGATTTTGTTATTCTTAATATTAATTGTATTATTATTTTATATTAAAAAAAATTTCATTTATTTAAATTTTCTTTTTTCTTTAAATAGATGCACCTGAATTTAAATCCTATCCTTCACCATATACACTTGTTCGTATAGGTGATGTATTAACACTTTCATGTAATGTTGATTCCAATCCACCAGCAAATATTCTTTGGACAAAAAATGGTGATTTTGTTGGTGGTGGAAGTCAATATCAAATACCTGAAGTACATGAAAATGATTATGGTGTTTATGCATGTATAGCAACACTTGGAGGATATTTTACTAAAATTGTTGCATCAACTAAAGTTCTTCCACCAGGTAGAAATATTATTTACTTTTTTTTTTAATTATTTTCTTTGATTATCTTCTAGGACCACCACGTTTTTATCCTCCACAATCGATTCTTGCTTATAAAGGAAGTGAAGTTATGCTTAAATGTCAATTAGAAAAAGATATAGAACCAATTGTATATTATGAAGAAATTTTTTAAATAATTTTTAAAGTTTTTTTTTTCGTTCGCATTTATTTAGCATTCTTTTTGGATATTTAAAAATTCAACACTTACAAATAATATGAAATATACTATAATACCAGTACGTGATGTTAAAACAATTCCACGATATGAAATTGGTTTAATTATACATGATATACAAAAAAATGATTTTGGAGAATATGAATGTCATGTTAGAAATCAATATGGAAGTGAATTTGCTCGTATTCGTCTTGATAAACGAAGTAATATTTTATTTATATTAGAAATAAAATATATTATTTTATTCTAGGTAATCATCTTCTTCTACAAATTGGAATTTATGTTGGATTACTTATTTTATTAAGTTTAATCTTATTTTCTTCATATTTATGTTTTCATCATGCTTGTCGAGTTGATAAAAGTATGAAAAAAACAAAGCCGTAGTTCCGTATTTCATATAAATCCATATTATAAAAACGTATTTTAAAAAAGACTAATTGTATATTATGAAAATCTATGGAGTTTTCTATCAGACTAAATATTTATATTTTAATTTGCATTTGTGAGCTAGAAAAAAAATGACAGAATCAAGTTTTTGAGAATTAGGACACAAAGATGCCTTTATAGTATTTAAAATACATTTTTATAGTAAAGATTTACGTGACATACGGATTGTAGTTTTTTTTTCAGACTTATATATGTTTAATTTTATTATGAATAGAACGTACAACAATACATCGAATGCGGAAAGTTCAAACTTGGTTACAAAGTAAACCAAGTATGTGGATTCATAATTTAGCAGCAGCAGAAAAGGTATTTTGCTTTTTTTTTAATTGAATTTATTAGTTGATTTAAATCCTTTTTTTCTTTGTTTCTAAAGATTCCATTAACTGTATATGATGTAAATTCAGGTGTAACTCGAACAACACTTGATCCACCAGTTGATATTGTTGAATGTTATGTTTCAATGATGGATGAACAAAACAATCAACATTCAAGTAGACCTATAGTACCACCTCCACCACCACCACTTTCATTCAATCGTATGCCTTTTTGTAATGATGATCAATCAGAACAAATCTATGAAACAGCTGAACCTACTTCATGGCACATTGATGTTTAAATTCTATTTTCCTTTTTCTTTTTTTTTATCAATTAAAATTAATGTTTTTGCTTTTGTTTTTAAACAAAATAATTATAGATGAATACATATATGTATCCAATTCATCCTAGTTTTTTTCTCAATTTAGCAATAAGAATAAAAAAAAGAAAATATGAGCATATATTCAGATTTTTATCTATATAGACACAAGGATACACACATTTATATTTAATAATCAGATAAAATGAGATAAACAAAAATGAATTTATATACTATTGGATAACGAGAAGGAAAAGGCATCAGCTCTTACTTTATTGCAGATCAATAATTCGCCTCACATTTCTTTTATATATATATGTATATCATCATAAATTTTCTTTTTTCTATCAATATATTCTGTGTCTGTCACTCTCTTTCACTTGCTTCACACACTTAACAACATTCAAAGAAGAGAAAGAGAATAATCGAACAAAGAACAAAAACAAAAAAAAAGAAAGAAAGAAAAAAAAAGGAAAACAACAGTAAAAATAAAATAATTGCTGCAACAGCTGCTCGCAAACGTACAAGGAAAAAAAAGAAAGAAGAAAAAAAAATTGTTTATACGTATATGCAGATTGTATTTGTATGTCATCAATAATAATGAAAACAGATAAATTAAAATCTTTTTATATATATATATATATATAACCAATAGCCAAAGGCCAACCAACAACATTTAACAGTGTAAAGAACAACAAATAAACAAGAAAGAAAAACAAAAAAAAAAAAACGAGCCCATACGTATACATTCAAATAAGACAAAGATGAAATGAAGAATTAGAATATAAAAAAAAAGAAGAAAAAGAAAGAAAGATTTTTTTTTGTATTTTGAAATTATCTCACTGTTATTTTTTTATGCCGGGAGAAAATGAAGATGAAGAAAAAGCATTATCAACTGATATTGATGGACTATTATTATATTTTGAATACATAAAATTTGCAAATATAGCAATAAATATTGCTAATAATGTAAAACCCACAAATATAACAATAGCCCATTGTTGATCAGTTAATGTACGATTTTCAAATAATTGAATAGATTTTAATTTTCTATATAATAATAAACGATATTGATTTATAAATGAAAATTTCTCTTCGGAATGATTAGGATTATTATTTAATAAATGATTATTTGATGTCCTTGTTATAGATAAATTTCCATTTAAATCTTCTGCTCGTGGTAAAACAAAATGTGTTGCAGGACTAAATGGACTATTTAATATTAAACCTTCACTTGTCGAACGTATAGCACAAACACGTGCTCGATAATCAACACCGGCTTCTAAATTAGTTGCACGATATGATGTTAAATTTCCATGATAAATTTCTGTATAATCATTTTCTTTTCGATAAACTTGTAATTGAAGAATATAACTTATTGAATCATTACCAAGCGGTTTATGAGCTTGCCAATTGAATAAACAAGATGTTGATGTTATTTCATTTATATTAGGAGCTAATAAAAAGAAATTAAAATTTAAATCAAATAAAATAATAATATATTAACCTTTCAATGCATTTGGTGGTGCTTTTGTTGTTGTAAATGTATACATTTCTGACCATAATCCAGTACCCGAATCATTTCTTGCACATATACGAAAATTATACGGAGTATTTTCTTGTAATTTATTTATTTTATGTGAATATGTTGTTCCCGTATAAATACAATTAAAACTATAATTAACAAAAAATAAATAATTATTTAATAATATATGAGAAAAAAAAATTTAATATGTAAAAATAAAAGTCCTAGTAGGTGAATAAAGGAGATTGATGACATGCAGTTTTTATTCTCAAAAACTAACAGATTAAAACGAATAGAAATTTTTTATCATTTAATACCATTGTATTAAGCAACAAAATATGCCACAAGATATAGTATGAAAGTTTGTCACGCTACATCTTGTGAAATATTTCGTTTTTTAATACAATGTATAAAGTAATACAAAAATTGAAATATAATCTTAATATTTATTTATTTATTTTTTGTTTTGTACTTACTTTCCATCTTTTCCTTCCATTTCAATAATATATGTTATTGAACGTGAATTTGTTGTTATTGTTGGTGATTCTGATGATGATAATACATGATTATTTGTTCCATTACCCCATTTTAATTTTAATGAATTACATGTTATTGCAATACACTCAAGTTTTGGTGGATCTGGTGGTAAACTTTTTGTTTGACATTTTATTATTGCTGAATATGGACCAGATCCTATACTATTGACAGATCGCATACGAATTCTAAAAGAAAATAAATTATTATTTTTTTTGTTATTTTAATTAAAACAATAATTAACCTATAAGTTGTATCAGGTAATACTTCATCTATAGTATATTCATTTAAATCTGGATTAACAAAAATAAGTTCTTTTTCACCAATATCAATATAATAACCCGTAATAGGTGATCCATTATTTAATGGTTCTTTCCAACTTATTGTTAATGATGTAGATTTCGTATGTACTTTTACAGATGTTACAACTGATGGAGGTGCTGCTGGTGTAACACATGATGCTAACATACTATAAGGACCATGACCAGCTGAATTAACTGCCTAAGAAATATAAAAATAAAAATCAATTTATTAATATAAAAAAAAATATTTCCTTACTTGTACTCGAAAAAAATAATGTGTAACCGGTGTAAGACCTTTAACTTCATATGTGCAATTTGTTCCACAATAAAGTTGCATAAATGAATCACTTTCTTTTCGTGACCATTCAAGACGATATTCAGTTATAGCTGCACCATTATTAACACCTTCTTCCCAACTAATTAAAGCACTATTCGATGTATGACATTCAACAGAAAAATTTCGCGGTGCTTCAGGTACACCGGGACCAGAAAGAACATCAAGAAATTCTGACCATGGACCAGCCTTTAAAAGATTTTAAATTATTATTTTTTTTTATTTATTTAAATATAATAAAAATCTTACTCCTGCTCGAT